>PVJA010006742.1:0-71717 GCA_004027025.1 Myocastor coypus
CCCCATCTAGTAAAGGTCTGTTTGAATATTTGGACAATAGAAGTAAAATTGTTAATAGCTCCATGATAGAATTAGCTCTAGTCACAAAGCTGGTTTAGAAATTCACTGTAATGTTTTCATTCAAAGGAAGCTGGAGCTCTTAGTAGGGCAAGGTGCTAATACTAATCATTTAAAAATTAAAAAATATATTCATTATTGTGAGTTTATGGAAGAAAACTTAATGTTAGAATGGATAATAAAATTTAAGACTACAGGAACACAAGAAAACACATGTCAGAAACAGGGATTTCTATAGCTTTTATCAGTGAAAATATCAGTTTTATTTAAGAAAGTAGGAGGAGAAAATCCAGAAATGTATTGGAATATTAAAAAGTCCAAAAGTACAGTGTAAAATATCTCTCATTTGGATGCATAGTATTATTTATTAATCACTGGATGTACTGATTAGAACAGCCACAAAAAAGTATTATTTGTAATATGACAAAATAGCATATAGTTTTAATTTTTTGAGCATATCTGTGTTCTACAAAGAACAAATTGTATTTTTTTACTTTTTATTACTTTTAATAAAAAACAATGCAACAGTTTCAAAACACATTAGTAATACATTCCCAATAACTGACACAATGCGTACTATTATCTTCCTAGTAGTTATTTAGAGAACAGGATGTAGACACGACAATTTCTGTAACCATTATGTATATAAAATTTTTTTCTCACTGAACATATAGTCCAATATTCCATAATCATAGTGGGTTATTGGCAGAATTTGCAAAGTTAGAAGCTGTTGATTTAAACCTTTTACAGCTTAACATACTAATCTAGCTTTATGTTTTATGCCTCGGGGTTAAACTTTTCTGCTGGCTGGTTAAGGACAAGTTAAACCAAGACCTGTATAACAGAACATGCAACTTCTGTATCTCCTAAGGTCAGTAAATTCCCTGAAGATTTGCCTTGAAACCATGTACAGTACTTTGTAGATCTGTTGTCAGTGTCAGCTGTCTGGATGAGTCATGGCCATTGCTTGTTATTTTACAAATAACCAATTTTAAAATTTTGCTTCCCCCAGAAAAGATTATAACTCCTTAATGTTGAAAATTATATTCACATTATGATACAGAATATTGTCGTTAGCCTTAATATTAGAAATTATTTATTATTATTGTTATTGTTTTGCTTTGTTTTTGTGGGACTGGGGATTGAACTCAGGCCTTTGTGCTTGCCAGGCAAGTGCTTATTCTACTGAGCTATTTCCTCAGCCCCTATTATTGTTATTATTATTATTATTATTGAGGTATTATCTAAAAAGAAAAAACACTTTCAAAATTTCTCTTAATTTTCTTTTAAATGAAACTCTTCATAGAGTGTTTAATATCATTGCCTGATTAAAATAAAGCATGCATCATGTACATAACAGATTAATAACCTTAGACACTGATTGAGGAAACACAACAGAATTTTTAGGTTGGTGAAATTGTTATAGAAGTGGAGTCCATCACATATGGGCTCAAGTTCTATATTTATCCGTGATTAGTTCTGTAATTTGAGAAATGTTTGTAATAACATAAATGCCATAAAATATTTGAGATGAGCGAGAAGAGCCTAATGTTTTGCACTGCGAACATCAGTAAGACTCATTTTTTTCATTACTGTCGAAAGCAACGATTTGCGGTTTCCATTTTAGTTAGGTCATTTATCTCATAGGAGATTATAAAGAAAATTCAAGGTTGAACTGGAAGCGTCTAATTAAATTCAAGGAAAAATATGAGAGTCATGATGAATTTGATGCAAATAGGTGCTGCGCATCGAAACCCTGTACCAACGGGCCTAACCATGGGGGAGAGAAGGGTGAGGGGTGGAAAGAAGAGGGATGGCTGAAGTACCTTATAGGCCCAGGCAAATTGGCAAAGCAAAATTCTTTATCTGTGTAAATGTTACACTTTAATAAGGGTGTGAGACCAAGTTGTAGACTGTTTTCCAGTGTGATATTCATGAACATTGATGACTGAATGGGTACAGGAGAGGAACCAGAACAAAGAACTGATGAAAAACATGAAGAAACCCGAGGGTTTCATGAGTGGATGGTCAATGGCAGACTGGAATAAACAGTGAGAACTAATGTTAGGAAATTTAGGTTAAGAATGAGCTGGGTGTGGTGGTGCATGCCTGTAATCCCAGCACTGGGGAGGCTGAGGCAGGAGGATCGGTGCAATTTTAAGACCAGCCTGAACTGCATAGTGAGACCCTGTCTCAAAAAGACAAAAAAAAAAAAAGAAAAAGAAAAAAAAAGAATGCAGTTTGAAGCTTCTTCAGAATTTGGTTTCCTTAAGACGCAGTGGTAGACACTAAAAATATCAAAATAGAACTCATGGGGTAACCAAAGAAAGGAAACAATGTACTCTATATCTTGTAATTTTAAATTCTGCATATAAAAACAGTACATGTTATTCAACAGAGAAGAAAATAATTACAGTCACAAAAATTGTTCCCCATCTCTGTCCTTGACAATTATGGTAATCAATGTCTATACATACAAATTTCAAACTTTCAGAATGAAAGGCACAGCCTATTTATTCTTTCTTATTTTTAAAAATCTTTTGTTTATTTATTTATTTGGTACAGGACCTCACTACACAGCTTGGACTCATACTGTTCCTCCTGTCTCTGTGCCCCCATGCGCCACCATGCGTGGTTTCTGTAGTTGATATGGGAGATAGTATGGCATGCAGTACTGGGTATCAACCCCAAATCTTTCTTCTTGCCAGGCAGATACTTAAACTTCTGAATTATCTCCTCAGTACCACCCTATTCTTTTTGCTGTTTTATTTTTAAACAAAACTAAATAGAGATATAAAGAAAACACCATAAGATGTGCTGCAAGATTTCACTAAACAAAGTAATAAGCATGCAACAATGATTCCTGTACTGTGTAATGCTATCTTCAAGATACTTGCTCACATCACCAGATATAAACGTGTGAGATTTGTTTAAAAACAACAATAGTACACACTAATGAATGAGTAATAAGAAATTCAAAAGACAGACTGGCTGTAGTGGCTCATACCTGTAATCCCAGTGCTGGGGAGAATGAAAACAAGAGGATTACTAAGAATCTGAACCATGTTATGAGACTCTGTACCAAACACATTTAAAGAAAAAAAGACTGCCCCTAGTCCCACGGTCCACGGCTCACTGAAACCTCAATTGAGACAGGGTGGGGTGGACATCTGTAATCCCTGCACTTGGAAGGCTGAAAACAGGAGGATCACTATGAGTCTACTTTGTGTAGTAACCCTGTACTAAACACATAAAAGGAAAGAAAGAAAGAAAGAAAGAAAGAAAGAAAGAAAAACAAGAAAGAGAGAAAGAAAAAGAAAGAAGAAATAAAGGAAGGAAGGAAGGAAGGAAGGAAGAAAGAAAGAAAGAAAGAAAAACAAGAAAGAGAGAAAGAAAAAGAAAGAAGAAATAAAGGAAGGAAGGAAGGAAGGAAGAAAGAAAGAAAGAAAGAAAGAAAGAAAAGAAAGAAAGAAATCAAAAGAGGAAAAAAGGACCAGGTTTAAAAAAAAAAAAAACTGTTCCTTTCAAAAGACAGCAGAAATCAACAACACAGTTACCCAAGCTATTATACATATATATCTAATTATATCTTTTTCTCTTCTTATATTTGTCCTTTTTCTGTTCCCAGTGTTTCCTTCCCATCAGATAATTTCAGCATTATCTACTCAGCTGAGATTTCCACTTCCTCTACTGATTCATTCTATTTCTCAAATCACAGTTTAGAGGAGAAATCAAGCTAGATTCAGATACAGTGAGAAAAATTATGTAAGTCTTCACAATCAACAGTCAGTTTTGTTGTCTGACAGAATTTATACTTTATAGTTAGAAAGAACAAAAAGAAGAAAAGGAACTCTAAAATCAAATCAGTTTTATTTTACAACAGCTTAATGTAAAAATCGTTGTTGCAAATATATTTTAAAAGTTTTAAAGCAAACAAGGAGGTATCATATTTCTGTAATGTAGAATAAAACATTATACATACACATATATATTTATTATACTTTGGTAATCTTATTTATTTATTATTTACTTTATTATGGCCGGCTCAGCCTGCCATGGGGTTGGGGCTGGTGCAGCATGTGGTGCCCAGAGATCAAACCACGGTCCTTGAGGCTACCTAAGCTTGCCTGAGCAGGCGCTTTAGACTACTGAGCCAACTCGCTGGCCCCAGATAATCTTAATGAAGCTAAGACATACTCTTATGAAGGATTTGTTTTCTGGATGATCGATGAAAGAAAGAAAAGCAAATTATTTCATAATGTAGGCAGGCAAAGCAAGCATACTGATGCATAAGTGAAAATATTGAAACTGATTTCAGATAAATATAAACAAATGCGAATCAAACAAACAAAAATGTATCTACAGAATTTATGTCTGAAGACAGTACAGCAATAATGACAAAGTCTAAGGGAGAAAATGGCATATAGCCCATTCAAAAATAGAACTGACTGACAGATTTACTTGAGGTTTTAGGAATATCTCATGTATTTAATTGAGACTTATGAAATGTACATGAGCAAAATTTATAATTGCACCTAGCTAGCATTAAAGCTAGCATTGACTGATTTTAATCTCTGTTTGGATCAATGTGATCCGCTCCTACCCTGTAAACTAAATTTCTATGCTAAATGAAATCTTCTGCATAAAAAGATAACAGCATTAAGACTCTGTACAATTTACCCCAAAATGCCCAGCAAGCACACCACAAAAATGGCAAAACATGAAGAATTCATGAAATAAAAAAATAATAAAAGCAGATAATATGTACAGATGTGGACTTCCAAAATAGTTATACTTAACATAGTTGAGAAAAATGACGATGAAGTTGAGCATTTTATGAGTAAAAGAGACTAAAAAAGTTGTAGAATCTAAAATTCTAACACTTGCTGAAATAAAAGTTGAAATTAAATAATTAACTATTGTTTTAACAGTATAAATTAGTGCAGCAGTTAATGAATGGATTCATTCTCTGGTTCTGAAAAAAACAATAAATGGAAAGTACAGCTCAAGAACATATGCAGAATAAAAACAAAGAGACATAAAAAAAGAAGAAAGCACAAAAATAGGACAGTAGACATTTGGAGAAATGAATGACTTCAAAATAAACAGAAATGATATCTTAAGAGGGGAGAGGAAAATAATGTATTATGTACATCTGCATTGTCCCTGATGAAAGCTTTCTTCAAAAAAGTGATCTTCTAAGGCTAATAGGATATAGCTGAGTAGCAGAGTGGTTACCTAGCAAACATTGAGCCATGGGTTCAAACCCTGACTCTGAAAATAGAAAAAAAAATCATAATAAATTTATTTTCAGGAATAATAAATAAGAAAAAAATTTCACTTGGGTCCTCCAGTAAAGAGCTTCTTTTTGGGCATGCATAAAGCAATCTTAAGTAATTAGCAACTTGGTCATCATACACAAATGTGAGCACTGTGGTGTTTAAATAAATGAATAAGTCCAAATGAGCATTAGCTGTTTATACTAGCATCGATGACATTATACATAAAAATGATGTTAAAGTAATTAACAATAGGAATTTCAAGTTAATATATCTGGACAAACATAAGGACAGAATCTGAATACTGGTACTTGTTCAAAATGGTCGCTGGTGTCTCTGCAAAGTAAGGTGTGTGTCAATCTGTAAATGCAGTATTTGTACACTTTTTAGATTGGATACTAAAGGTCACACACAAATAAACGGTGTATAAATAAATTGCTTATTCTATAGAATTCAAGTAAACCTTACACACATATAAAATTTTTCCTATGTTCTGTCTTTCTTGTGTTCCCCACATTATAAGTACATGGTGCCATGCAAGGAGAGTGATGACCACAGCGAAGATGATCATGATGATGCTGTAAGTCCAAAGCATCCGTACATGCAGAAGAAAAAGAAATCTATCTGTTTTTAAAATTATTCAAAATTGTATTAGTTGGCATTCAGAACACTTACATCTTATATATAGCTTTCCATTTAGCTTGTTTTTCATAATGAGAAACAATCATAGCTACTTGTTTTTAATTTGCAAAATGCAAACTAGTACTATAAAATCACTCAGTTCTCATCTTGCTTTAAAACAATTTAATATCGTGCATATGATTATGCTACAATACTTGTTAAAGAAATGTGATACACCAAATGTTATTATGATCCTTGCAGATTCAAGTGTACATTTGAAACAAGAAAAAAGTGTCAATGTATAGTAATTGATATAGCTAGATTCTTTATTAATAATGATTACACTTATGCACAGTACCTTGACTGTAAGGAACGCGAACCTTTAAAAATAAGAAACATTTTTGAGATTCAGGTAATTTACTTGATAAAATTGTCTTTATCCATTTTGTCCCAGTCTGCATTTAAGTTGATGAATCATATTATGACACACAAGAGACAACCGCATTCTTTTAAAAGCAGATGGTAATTGTCAATTACTAATTGAGAACTTGCCAGCCCACTGAAGCAAACTAATGAACACACTTTCCAAGTGGCAGGTAGAAGTTTTGAAAATGGAGAAGGAAAAGAAGCCACTGGTAAATTCTAACCACAGCCGATGGAATCTGGCTGCACATAATCCAAATGTGGAAACATCAGTAATATGGAAAAACGGATTTTCTTGCCGATTTGTTTGAAACTCTTGATCAAGTGAGCTGAAGCCCATTTTATTCCGGACCCTACTAATGCCACTTATGACTTCCAGTCTCGTAAAACTGCATTGTAAATCACACTCCATTTCTCATGATTCAGTTAGGTAGCCTTTACAGCCCTAAATAGAAAATCAGTTGCTGGGGCCCGGCAGGATGGCTCAGTGGTCTAAAGCGCCTGCTTGGGAAAGCTTAGGCGGCTTCAGGGACCGCGGTTCGATCCTCGGCACCACATGCTGCGCCAGCCCTGCTCTCTAGGCGGGCTGAGCGGGCCATAGAAATGAGTGAATAAACAAACAAAGGTTCTGAAACAAGAAAATAAATAAATAAATAAATAAATAAATAAATAAATAAACAAAAATCAGTTGCTATTAAATTTTTCTTACTGCTATTCTTTGAATTGTTTGCTATCCTTTCTTCTGAAGTTTTCCTTGTGACTTTGTATGCTATGGATGTGTCATCATTGATACTGTGTGAAGTGTGAAATTTAACCCTTTGGCAAACTAACATCCAAGCTTTACCTGCTACTTGGGATGTGGTAGAAGGCAGGACACTCCTGCTGCTTACAGGAAAGACTTTATTAGTAATGGCAGAGTAAATGACATGAGCACCATGTGTGACAATATTCCACTAAGTCCTCTCAGTCTTAGTGGGTGGCACATGTGTTTTCCTAAAATGACTATGTAGGTGGAGTCTACATTATTGTGTTAGGGGACCAATGGGCCGATGAGCCTGATAACAGTCAAAGACAGGCATGCTTTCACTTTAGAGAGGTCATTACCTTTCCCTGATTGTTGCTCACCATATCCACAAACAAGAAATTTCTTATCTTGCAAAGCCAGCAAGAGTGTACAGGGGTGCTCAAGGTCCATGGCTTATCCCAGCAAGTCTTTAGGATTCCCAAAGTGTAACTCATTTATCTTTGTTATTGTACAGGTTGCGTCGCATCGCCAGTGTGCTGGTTAACTAACTGATTGTGTCAAGTTGAATAAGAAGCATCCAGCTACCCTGGATGAGCATAGGTCCGCGTGTACTGGAGGGCATTTGCTGAGGACAGATGGTACATCCTGCCTCGGCTTGCTACCCGAATGGGACAAGAGGGCAGCAAACAAGGAACGCCACTTTTCTTTCTTCACTCTTGTCTTCGTCTTGGACATTGGTTGCCTTCTGGCTCCCAGTGCAAACTCTGCTGTGTCACATTACTTACTCTGTGGGATCCAGCTACCGACTTGCATGGGGCATGACAGGGCGCTTTAGGCCTTGGTCTACATCCTTTGAATCTCTGTTGTGCGGACAGCCCTTGTAAGCCAACCCTGGAAATCCTTATACATTTATGTATTTTGCATTCAGTCTGTTCCACTAGTGAGCACTGATACAGTCATATTTACTGTACTACTATTTTTCTTTTGACCACATATTGAAATGTTGAAAGAGAAGGCAGTCACACTTGTGATCTTAGCTCTTAAGATCAATGGCACTGACTCATCACTTCCTCTCCTCTATGTCTGCAAAATGAATCATCCCAGGTTAACTAGCTTGGAACAACAATGTTTCCTTAACACCCCTGATCTCCATAGGAAATGAAAAGGGCTTGTCGGAGCAGCTCTGGCTTGTGATGTCTGTACACTTATACTGAGATGGCTGCTCCAACTTCAGCTTTGGGAGTGTGGAGAGGATGAGGGAGTCCTTGAGTAATTTTCTTATTCCATGGTGGTAGTGAGGTGCTTTTGTGTGTTTTCTCCTCCCAAGGAAGTTTTATGCTCAGTTTGTGTCTGGTACATAAACACAATGCTTCAAAGGCCAGTGTCCTAGAAAACGGGGCAGAGAAATCCTTCTTTGTTGGCTACGTTTAGAAATCGCCTCCTACGTAGCAGGCTCGTCAGCCACAAGGAAGAGAACATAGGCTCCTCTCATTATAGCAGAAGTGTCAAGATTATACGGAAGGGAACATATGGAATGAGACATACTGTTATGGCTATGCTTTAAAAATACGAACTGTCATATTGTTTCATAAATTATTGTTAAAGGAGAAGATGGAAGAGCAGAAGCAAAGAATAAGAAAGATAGGAACAGGAAAGGAAGGGGAAAATGGTTGCAGTAACCACAGAAAGATTGTAAAAATACTATAATGGTGAAAAGAAAAACTATATGCTGTATACAGCTACATATAGCTATACATAGCTATATACTATAAACAGCTATCTTATTATAGGTGTATGCTTTGACTGTTTGCATTCCATATGAAGATTATGATTGTCAGATAAGTCTAGGTGAAGAGAAAATAATATAGAATATTGAAAAATATTTAAATCAGATTAAATTACTGTGTTGTTTCAGCAAAAGTGAAAATCACTTAATTATAAGATAAATCTACCTACCAGGAATATAGCTCAGTGGCATAGCACCTGCCTAGTAAGCACAAGGTCCCAAATTTAATTCCTGGAACAAAAATGACATACAAATAAAATAAATCCGCATATCTTACTCATGTCATATTCTCTTTCCATTATGTTTTTATGACATTATTTCTTTTTTTTTCACTGAATGGTATGAAATAATAGTTTGAATAAAATGAAGAATGGTGTCTTCTTAAGAGAATACAAAAAATAAATGAATAAATGCCTACATAATCATAAATTTCAGTTGTTCACTGGTTAGCCTTTTTCTAGGAAACTAGACAAGATTTTAGCGTTTGCAATTGCATTTATTTCTGAACAATGGGTTTTGTGAAATTTGAAATACTTTTTGAGTACATGAGAAACATCAGAGCTATAATTTAAAGTAGAAAATATGCTTGATAGCATTGCTGGCTGGTGGCCTTTTTATCATTTTTCTTCTGACCTTTACATCATTTCTTCAAGGGTTTCTATCATTGTAGGTTGCAGGGCAATTTACTTACATGTAATGCAACTTTTCTGCTTGTCCCTGTAACTGTAAACTTCTTTAGATGCTACCCATAAGCAGCTTCAAGAAAGAATGTGAGCGACAGGTCTGTTTATAATGCACGTTATGCCACATAGAAGACGCTATGCTCCTCCTCTGCAGACCTTGGCTCGGCTTCTGCCTGTCAATTGTTCTTCCTGTCTCTATTTCTGAGTGTGCCACTCTTGATACATGAATGAATGACAAACATATGATTAAAAATTACACGTATATTGCCAGTATGTTCCTTTTCCTGTGCAAGGATATTTAAGTAAGTTAATCAAATTTAAACTGGAAGATTATCTTTTTAAAGATAATCAGAGGACATTCTTCTTTTACAGAAATAATGTTGATTAAATTCTATACACATATCAAGCCTTTCCTTCTTCAGACCGCATTCATCTCCCCAATAGTAACCAACGTGATTCCCTTCTAAATCAGTTGTTCTTTCTGTAGGTGACATTCTGCGTTAGAGTGTATCTTTGCGGCACTGTGTGGTTCACAGGGCAGTGTTCTCCATGTTGTTCCCCAGTGCTAATTTTGACATCCTGAGAAGTGACTTCCTATTTCTCTTTCTACCATCTGTTTCCTCTTCAAATTCCACTTTTATTCTTGGAAGCTGTCATATTCTCATCTGCACCACCATATTCAAGGAAGTCTTTCCTTTATTCTGGAAATCTTCTTATCACTGTCTGCATAACCTTTTGCTTTTGTATTGTACACATCCCCCTAACGAGCATATTCTTCATCTTTTATGAAGCCCAGTATCCTGTGCTGTATATGAATCCCCATAGAAATTTCAAGTCAGCCCCCCACCTCTTTCTGCATGCATGTGCACGTGCACATGAACATACACAGGCACACACAATACAAACAACACACACACACACACACACACGCACACACACACACACGCACACACACACACACACACGAGGTTATTTTTTATCCAAAAAGGAGACAGATCAAGCTTCCCTCAGCATAATTTGATCTTTAGGATCCTACCTAGTGCCCTATTCACTTATGTGCTCAATAAACTGAATGAATTCATTCTGAACTTTTAACCTATAATTTCCTGTTCTAAGCTTGTATTAAGCCTTTGAAAATCTGCTACTTTTTTCAGGAAAACAATAGAAAGAGAGGATTTGGGTAAGTACATATCAAAAGTAAAAATAAACAAGTCAGTAATGGAAGGGACAGTTGGCCTGTGAGTTAAATGAGTATGGAGCGTTGTTTACAAGAATCAGGGAAAATAGTCACAGCCAGAAGGTTTGAAAGAAAGGCTCAATTCTTCATATTTAGGCAACTGTCTTTTTCCATAATTTTATTAAAAAACTATTATAATGTTCTGATGATAAAAATATAGATGTGATCTGCTCCAGAAAAACCAAAGGGATTAATTCATGTTAGTGTGAATATAAGTTTAAGCTTAATAAGGTTAGTATCGAATTTATTTGTAGCTTTTAACATGGCAAAGCATTTTAACACCTATAATTCACTGTCCTAAAGGAAGAGTTGAGCGACTGTGCTCTGGTACCTACGCAGTCACTGTGAAGATGCTCTAACAGTGTCCCCAACCAACATTTCAGGAAGACCTGTCCCCATGTTCACCAAAGTCTATCCTTTCTTTTTTGTAACCCATCTTGTCTCAGCTCTGCGTCTGATTTGAAACAGAAGTTTCAAACACTTCCACATATCTCTCCACTTAACCCAATCCCTATCCTTCAAACAGCTTCCAGAATGTTCTTCTCAAAAATAAAAATTCATCATGACTACTAGCTGTAAATCTTTCTGTGACTTTCTATCACACTTGAGAAAATGTTGAGTATAATTTGTTGCCTGCCTTCTTCATATTCCTCTTTTCCATTAGGCCTCTCTCTTCTCTCTACACTTTTATTTATAGATGCTTGAAATGATCCTCTCTCTCACTCCACTGGGCCTTTGTACAGGTTTTTGCTGTCTCGCACGACTTTTCCCACATTTTACACTTGGTTAAACATCACTTATGTTCAAACCAGCAGTTCAAGTGTCATCTCGGCTCCGGAGACTGTTGTAATCCCTTTAATGAAATGAATTTCTTTCTTACTTTAATGCTCTCAAACATGAAAGTTTCAGTAGCATTATAATATTGTGCCCTATCCTACACATATTTACTAAGGATACAGACACTTTTCTCATTTTTACATATTCTGAGTATCTAGTCTGGTCTCTTCTCAGTACACACATTGTAGTAAATGCTTTGGTGCCACAGACTTTACCCACATCTCTAGATCACACATGACACATTCTCATCTGATGTTTTTCCAGGTATAAATTAAAATATTCAATAAAATCAAAAGAAAAGTGGAGCAAATGTTACTTTTAAATGCCATTCTTTAGTCTCCTCTCTTTTTTTACCCTACTGTCTTTCATTGACTTCTGAGTGTCCTTTGGTTGTGTGATCACTTCATAGAAGTAACAATTTTTGTTAATTATTTCATTTGACAGTTCATATTTAATTCTACATTTGCTAATATTTCTTCTAGAATTTCTAAGCCATTAAAATTTTGTTTTTACCTTATCTAAAAAAGGATGGAGGGCTAAGGAGATAACTCTGTAGAATAAATGCCTGCCTGGCATGCACTAGGTCCTGAATTCGATCCCTGGTATTGCTAAAATAAATAAATAAATAAGGTGGAAATTTTGACTATAAGTCTTTTCTGTTGTATTTTAAGGAAGGGTCTACGAGTTGTTCAGGGTCTCACTACAAGATGGACTCATAGTGGTCTGCTTGTTTACAGCCTGCCAAGAGCTGCAATTATAGGTTTGCACAGCTACACCCAGTCACAATCGTGGTCTCGGCACTCCCCAAGGGGTGGGGCTGGCATGGCAGGCCTGGGCTTCGAATCCCTGACCCTTGTATCTGCTCGGAGGTGCTTTAATCTGCTTAGCTGTTTGGCCGGTCCTAAGCCATTCTTTAAATTAATTTTATTTTATTTATTTTTACTTTCATGTAGTACTGGGGCTTGAAAATCAACACAGTAAGCTTCTCCAGAAAGCTGAGCAGTGTACCATCTTCCTGTCCCAAGTTAAGAAGCTATACTCAAAGACCAGAACTCTCCCCAAGTGAACCACAGCTATCCTCAGCAACAATGAAGTCCCAACCTCCTCTTCCAATGAGATGTCAACTTTATCAGGAAAACCAGCATGAAAAGGTCTTCCAGCAGAGCAGCCCACAAAACTAGCAGCTCCATAACAGCTTCGAAGTAGCTTCTAACAGTTCCCAGCAGCCTCCAATAGCTTCCAAATGGCCTCTCTTCTTTACCTGTTCTGCCTTTTCTCGTGCTGGTAACATTCCTCAGATGGACCTCCCATACCCAGCCCCACTCTGGTTTTGTGTAGGTGTGTGTTACAAATTGACCAACAATTGTGAACCCAACTCAGTCAATGATATGGTAACTTTTCTGTGTTTGTGTGCTATAATAACTACAATATAAGATTAATTTAAGAGAGGCTGGTAAGATAGCTCCGTGGCACAAGTGCCGGCCTGGCAAGTACAAGGTCATGAGTTGAAACCTCTCTGTTCATCGAGCATTTCTGATCAAAAAATAGCTATTTTGAGTTCACAGAATACACTTCCCTTATGAAGCTGGGCTTAAGTATGTGTACACTGTAATTATGTATGTGCTGGTTTAATATCACCCCTGGTTTCTTCCCTCTGTGCTCTCTTCTCATAGTTGTCCTTCGTTCATCTTTTATTGCATTTTCAAATTTTTTCTCTGACAGTAGAGACAATAGTATATTTCTTCCTATATACACAATTGGTTTCACCCAGCTAAGTGGATGGCATCATTGTTGAGAACTGAAATCTGTGAGAACTTCTTTTATTTCAATAACTATAAATATTATTTGTAGATTTTATATTCCAGAGAGCTGAAGAGAAACATAATTTTCCACTACTTTTTTACTGAAATGAGAGATGTTAGAACTATACATATCAGAATTTTCAGTTTCTTTTATTCTCATTACTCTCACCTCAAATGAATTCCACAATTTCTTTCTTTCTTTTTTTTTTTTTTTTTTTTTTTGTGGTATTGGGGATTGAACTCAGGATCCCATGCTTCTCATGCAAGTGCTTTATTCTACTGAGCTATTTCCCCAGACCCTTCCATAAATTCTTAATGTTTGTTTTATTTTTATAACTCTAACCCAGAGTAATAACTGCTGTTTGTATATGCACTTCATTAGTTATCTCATCTTTCCCCTTTTTTTTTCCATCTAGTGCCTCCTGGGTTCATCTTTTATTTCACTTCATATTTCCTCCATAGGTTTCAGGACTTTGAATATTTTTCTCCTCTTTGTTTCTAATGATTGCTTTTCCTTGATACTGAGCAACTCCAATTTAGTTGTAATAGTTCTCAACCAATTACCAAATTGTACACTGAGAAAAATCACATTTTTACATATACTTACATAAATTTACATATATATATAGTATATGTAAATATTTCTTCCAGTATTCTACATGAGAGACGTAAATTTTATGAGCCAATTGATACTGATAGTTTTGAAAAATTGGTGGATAGCTGTATAAAATTCCATAACTTATACATGCACTATACCTCAATATGCCAACATGTGTGCTTGGAATAATAATCATTTCTCTCTTTGAATTCTTCATTTTTTAGAAGAGGAGAAGTTTATTTCTTCTTACAGTTTGTAGAGGTTTCAGCTGATAGTTGAGGCATGGTAGCATGGGAGAGGGGCACCGCAGAACAGAGGCAGCTCATGGTGCAGAAGGCAGCAGCAATGGCAGCAGCAAGCCTGCCCTACCTCTGTCCTTTTCATTTTGCATATAGGTCAGACGCTTAGTGATGGACGCCACCCGTGCACAGGGTGCGACCCTTGTTATCTACAGCCTTAATTCTCTTTTCACACCTTTAATCCACAGTCTCACATCTTAATCTGGCCACTTTCCAAACTCCCCACCCATGACTGTCGGAGGCTTTGTGAGGATTTCTAGATACAAGCTCTGACAAGATTTATAAGAATTCCTTCAAAAGTCTTCCAAGTACCTGTACCATTTTGTGTTCCTATTGATAGTGGATAAGGGTCTTTGGTCATACGTATCTTTTTTTTATTACTTTTAATAAGAAATTACAATGTGACAGTTTCAAAACATGTTAGTAGAACATTCACAATAATTGATACGATGCATATTATTGTCCTTGTTCTAGTTTTTAAAATAAGAAAATACAAGTGAGATAAAGTGCAGGAATGGGTTGAAATTGGGTCAAAATATTTTGTTTATTTATTTAGTTATTTAGTTAGGTTTATAGGGTAGCGTTTACAGGGTGTTTGGGGTCTCACTCCCAGATCTATTCATAGTGATCCACCTGGTTACAGCCTCTCAAGAGCTGGGATTATAGGCACGCACCACCACTCACAATCTCAATTGCTGTCTCAGTGCACCCTGGGTTGGGGGTGCAGGGCCAGCACAGCAGACCTGGGGATTGAATCCTTGGCCCTCACACCTGCTTGTAGGTGCTTTGATTCACTGAACTATTTGGCCAGCCCAATATTTTATTTATAAAAAAGATTTTTTATCAAATTAATAATGTAAGCATAGCATTAACATTCTTATATGAGTGAGGAAAATATTAATCATAGAATCCTAAGTTTGGAAGGATCTTTAGGGAGCAAGTGTCCTCCTCCTTTTATATGGATGAAGAAATAAATAATTTCCAAATAATTTTTGGATAAGTTTGGGACATATTTGTGAATTTTTTTATGAGTTAATCTTTTTGAGATAGTTAGAGAAAATATAAATTAACTTAGTTGAGTACAATAAGGTTCAAAAATGTATATAGAACTTGAGAATTTAAAAACACTCTAAATAATGAAATAAAAATGTTATCAATGGAGGTGGGGAGATAGCTCTGAGATCTGAGCACCTGCTTGGCAGACGCAAGGAACTGAGTTTGATCCCTGGTCCTGCATGAAGCATCGCTCCGGAACACCCCGTGGGCCCAGAAACCACACATGGTTGTGCCCACTTGTAATCTGTGCATTAGGTAGGGTGAGACAAGAAGATCACTATGATACTTTTCCCAGTCTTAACAAAACAACTTATTTACTTAGACTTGAAAGAAGCAGGATGAAGTCTTTGGTAATATGTTATAGAACACCTGATACATAAATGGTATAAAGATGACCCCAAGTTCTCTAGGGAAGGGTGGGACATATAGCTGAAAAGTCCATGTTAAAAATTTAACAGATAATTGCTGAAAAGAGCAGGTTTTACCTTTCCTTCTTTCCACATACTAGAATAGAAGAGCAGACGTTAAGACAAAACCCGGAACCATGGAATACCCACCCCAAGCTGTGCTTAGTATTCTCTGACCCAGAACCTCTCCATCATTCTATCATTCCTGTTAATTCTCAGTGAAAAGGTAAAGTTCTTTTTGGATGCTACTAGTTTAAGTCAGATCACTTAGCTTACTGTAATCTAAATGTATTTCTTATGCAAAGAAAATATAGACATGTCCATCCTTAACAACATAAACTGAGTTTTCAGTTACAATATTATTCATGGAAGAAAGTCAACACATACCAAAAGAAACTTAAATGTAATACTTAAGTTCTGCTTACTTGTTGTAAATTAAGCTGCTTATATAGAAAATGCTGAATTGAAAATTTCAGCATTAAGCTGATCTTACTTTAAAATGCATTTGATGATGTTTCTCACTTATTTGTGATTTATCCATGTATGTTTTAAATGCCATTCTTAGAATTTCAGACCCCATACTGTTTTCACGAGGAAAAAAAGTTACTTATCACAGTGATATATTTTAAGATTGAAATATATCTATCTCTGGAACTTGAAAATGTCCCATTACATATAAAAAGTGAAGCACTCCTGGATCTGACAATATTTGCATTTGATTTCACTAACAACCTCATTTTTCACTCTGCAAGTTCAGTGTAGAATTGTCCCATCACTATGATGCATGATAGAGACCTACTTCACCACCTCATTGTATTAATAATTTTTGTTACGCTTTATACCTTAGTGATTTAAGGAGGGCAATATTTATCATTCTGTAATTTTTTGAGCAGCTTTTCTCTGAGAAGAGCTGAAAGTGGAATTTATTTGTCAACTTTAAATCATGAGCACCCTGGTAATGTGTAACTGGTCATGCCTCTCTCTCATTTGCATTTATATCTCAGCATTTTCTTCTGTGCAATAGAACGCTTGGCTGAAGATTTTGGGGACCATCTATATTCATATATTAAATTCCAGTTTACTGTGGATATTGACAAGTTATACAGCAAGGACATAAAAATGTTTGTAGTTCGAAGATATTTGGAAATCCTCACATGAGAGAAATTGTTCAATGAATTAACAAATTAGAACAGTGGAGAGAATAATTAAAGATTATTTTATGAATCACTTGAGAAGTAAGAATTTAGAACTGGTATGACATGTTTGGTCTGTGATTACAGGTGTATGGAGGCCAGGTAGCCATCCAGGGGTGATCAGCAGAGGTAGAGAAGGTGCCTTACACAGGGGCAGTGTTGCAAAGAAGCATTCTGCTGCCCAAAGCATTCTGGGTTAGATCTTCCTTACTGACCATGCTCGCAATTAGCCAAAGTTATTGCTTTAAAATTGATCCCAATTTGGTGAGTTCTGATTTGGATTTAAGTTTCTGAGTTTCCACTGAGCTTTTAGATCTTTCCAAGCTTGCTGCCAAAGAGAGAACGCTTTCATGACTGCCAGAAGATCGCTGCCCTTGTTCCACCCGTTGTGTTCAGGGTCAGCAGAGACAGGCAGAGTTATCTGACAATGACCAGTTTGCTGCTGATGGCTGCCCTGAAAGAAAGGACTGCTAAAGAGGGGAACTGTAGACTCTTCAAGGGCATTTCAGCTTGTGTGAGAGGTTCATACTCAGACAAAACTGTTCCTTCACTTGATTTTGAAGGGTAGAAATGAACCAGTAAGTAGAATTGGAATTCATAAAGGTTGTCCTAGGAATTAACAGAAACTTGCAATTTGCTTTGAAATAGTACTGAACTGGCAAACATAGAAAACAGCAAATTCTATGCCCAAAGATTTCCAATCAAATGAAATGAAGCAAACAAATTATGATAAAAAAAAAAATCGGGAGGCATGTCACTGTTGCATGGAAAATTAATAAGAAAACAACTCCGAGACAAATTGTACCTGGTGGTAAATACATGACAAGCTTAAACATTGGAGCAATTAGTAAAGATAATCCTCTTCCCTATACCATTTGTTACTTATTAAATCAATTGTTTAATTATTCAATGAACATTAGAATTCATTTCTTATGGGTAGTAATAGAAAGTAGGAGAGCTTAGCGCCATTTGAAAACAGGAGAAAGATAAGTTCAGCTCAATATATTAAACTACTTTTTAAAAACTTACTAACTGTATCTAAAAAAAAGGAAAGTCATGGGAGATGGCCTTACATGTTGCACGTATTATACATAGCACATGTTGTCATTTGCGTAGATAGTGAATCCACTCTAGCTTTCATATTTTGTAGATGGGGGAGTGCTTGATTTATAGCAAATTAATATTTAACAATTGTTTCCTAAATTACAATTCTCTGAAACCAATGATTTACATGAAACTTATATGTCATTTGGGTATTTCTCATTCTATTGTATTTAATTTATTTCCACCTATGTACCAATATAAATTTGTTTATTTATTTATTTATTACCTATTTATGTACTTTTAGGGAAGGATCTACAGAGTGTTCAGGCTCTCACTACTGGACTGGACTCATAATAATCCAGCTGTTTACAGCCTCCCAAGAGCTGGGATTACAGGTGCACACCCCTACACCCAGTCTCAATTACTGCTTTCATGCACCCCAGCAGTGGGACCAGCATGGCAGGTGCAGGGATCAAACACCTGCCCCTACACATGCTTTCAGGCACTTCAATCTGCTGAGCTATTTGGCCAGCCATTCAATATAGGTTTATTTAAAAACAGTTGTGAATTAAACATATATATTACTCTCTCTGAAATCTACCAAAGTTCGCAGGCTGACAAAATATGTCATATGCTGTGTTATTGATATATGATGAAATAAGCCCTCTTGAAATTATCCCCAAGGGTTACTGAGTTATCTAACTCCTCTTTGAAAAGCGTACATGTTATCATTTATTCCATTTCACTCTCCTGTCCAGCCAATTTGCTCATTTACTATTCTCCAAACTAATTCAACTCTGAAACTTATAGGAAGCTCCTATAAGATGAATGGACATATTGTGTTTAATTTTCATTCATTTTTGTTGCTGCTGGATTGCATTTGAGGCCTCCCACAACCCAAGCAAAGACTGCCCCTGAGTGCCATCCCCAGCCCATGTCTATTGTTATGTTACTTAGGCAGGGTCTCACAGAGCTGCTCAGGAGGGCCTGGGAATGGCAAGGCTCCTGCTTCCATCTGCCAAATAGCTGTGATTCCAGGCAAGTGGCCTGGCTCATCTTTCATCTCAAATCTAAATATTTTGCTGTTCCCAAAAATATTTTGTTTCCTGATCTAGTCATCTGTTCATTTATTTGGTTGTCTATTTTTATTTGTCTACTGAAATGTACTTGCTATATTCTTTATCCTTCCAACCACATTACTTCCCAATACACAGTAATTCAAAATGTGATTATACTCAGAGATAAGCTCTATGAAAGCATAATTAATTTGAAATGAAGTCATATGAGGCATCTAGATCTGATTAAGATGATGATGAAAAGAGAAAATTTGGGATGCAGATAGCAAAGACCCAGGGTCAACTGTGTGACACACACAGAAGACAATCATGAGGGATTTCATAAGGAAGCCAAACTCGGAAACAACTCGATCTTAGATTTTTTTAGCTTCCAGAATAGTGGAGGAACAAATCAAAAAATAAATCAAGAAACCTTGTGTTTTTCATAGCCACCCAACTTGGTAATCTGGCAACCCCACCAAATTAATACACCATTCATCAGTACAAAAAGATGTGCTCTGTAAAAATTCCAATTTTTAAGAAACTCTGCTGCTCTACAAAGTGACTCTTCAGTTAAGAAGATGCCTGGAGATTCAGAGGGATATAAATATAGTAAAGAACATATTCTATTGTACTCTCAATTATGACAAATTTCTCCAAACCTGCAATAGAAGTTAACAGCCCTAAATTAGTCTACATCCAGCTGAATGTTCCAGACTAGAAGAACATCAAGTATGCTAGCATTACCGTGTACCTACCCAGTAAAATTGCAGGAATAAACAATGTAGCGATGAAACACAATGTTTTAGTTCAAGAAAAACAAAATGTTTGTGTGAAATTTAGTATGTATGGGCTGAATCATACTTGGAAAGCAACTAAAGCACAGCTCTGAAGGAGTGAGATATTTTTAATTCTACGAAAGGAAAGAAATTCTAGGTTTCAAAAGTTGATATATTCAAAGTTCATGCATAGATTGACTATTTTAATGTCTAAGACGTAAAATCAGGTGTGATGAAGGAATTTTTTCCCATTTTAATTATAATGAAAATCTGTAAATTTATTTGTTAAAGCGATTATTGTCCATATTTCAGCTTTAATCAGAGACAAACTGAATACATGATGCTATTATAATTCTACCAATTAATCTAGATGTTTGAATGACTACTAGGTACCAGAGTAAGCTGTTATTTCCTTTCATTTTCCTAATGTGGATGACCTTTGATTCCCTGAGCTAGATCAAAAGGAAGGTGAGGTCTTTAATAACAACTTGACACTTGGAGCTTGACAGGACTCTTTTTGTTTTCCTTGCTCTTTAGCAAGGAAAATGCTTTAGCACTGAGCTCCATGCCCCACCCACATTCCTCTACTTTTACAAGAGAGAATACTAATTTTTAAAATTCTTAAATTCTACCACATGATTAGGGCTACTGAACTATAGTCCTATCTATGTTAATCTTGATTTAATTTTTCTTTTCACTATTTGTATTTTAGGGAAGGGTCTACAGGTTGCTCAGGGTCTCACTATTAGAACAGACTCATAGTGATTCATCTCTTTACGGCTTCCCAAGAGCTGGAATTACAGGCGCGTGTCACCATGCCCAGTCTCAATTGCAGTCTCAGTGTGCCCCAGGGGTGGGGCTGGAATGGTGGGACCAGGGATGGAATCACCAGCACCTGTGCCTGCTTACAGGTGCTTTAATTTGCTGAGCTATTTGTCCAGCCTGGATTTGATTTTAAAATGTTTACACAATTATTTATGTTGCTCATAAAATTTATTAAACAAAGATTTCTGAGGAAGTCCAACATGCTAGATTCTATTAGTTTTTTAATCATAAATTCTTTATTTATGAGAATATAAATATTTTCCTAAGACATTAGACAGCCAATTATAAGCAATACATCATTAAAAGTCATACATTGGTTCAAGAACTGTGCAGAGGTAGACTGCTTATCTAAAGTGTTGCAGGCTCAGATTCAATCTCTAGTACTATCCCCAAGAAGTTACATATTGTCCTCATATTGATTAGAAGTCACTTCCAATTAAGACTGAACCATTTACATATGTCTCTTATAAAGATTATTTGTCATAACTCAAATATAATTCAGTTTGCCCTTTTTTAAATTGAAAAAAATATCCTGCAGGGAATATCTTGAATTACAGTTTATTAATCTGACATTTATAAGCAGAGTCACATTTGGATTTGTTTCATATTAAAAATTCACCTTTAATTGGTGAAACAAATGAGAGGAGATACTTCAGCGAAGTACCCGGTACTATTCAACCCAAAGTGGAATTCGATATAAGACTGAAGGTACATTTAGAAAAATTGAAAAAAATCAACTTCCTGTTACATAGCCTTTGTACAAAAACAAATTAAGTGCATATGTATCTAGGATACATGATCACATTAATATATTTGGATATACACACTGAATTGTGTTCCAAATATGATACTTCCAGATACGGATACTAAATGACTGAGATGACTTATGTTTCAAGATTGGGTATCCAAACAATATATCCTGGTTCTGCTTAATCAAATCTCAAATTTATGCACTGTAAAAATGTACTATTCATTTTGTCAATTTTACTGGACATGCATTAAACATTTTTTTAAAGCAAAAGCCTGATTTTCAGGTAAGGTGCATCTTCACTCTTAATTCAATCAGAATGAATTAGTATTTAAAAGGAAGAGATGGACTGTCATTTTAAAGTGGTTTGATGGTCTAAATTCATGACTTTAGTTCTAGCTGCATGATTAAAATGTAGTGTCTCACTCTCGAATTTTCCAGAGAAGTGAGAAAAATCTCTGAGGAGCAACAAAGGAATGGGAAAGTAGCAACTTTGCTGCAGCTGAGAAGAATGCAAACGGCATCTCCATTCATTTCATTCGCAGCAATCTGTCACCTTTTAGTTTCTCTTTCCAGATAGAAATAGGGGATAATACTAGAAATAGTAATGCATAAGTGGACAAGGCCTGACCATTAAAATGTTTACCATTTTCAAAATGATGTCTGCAGATGTTACAAAATTGAAACTAGATAGGTGTTAGAATTGCTGCCAGTTTCTATTCATTTGAACGGCAGCGACTCAGAACTCTGCTTTATGCTTTTGCGTGAAGGGGCAATCCATTATCTCTTTTCCCCTCCCCGGGATCAAATAGTATTTTTCTGAGGATTACATCTCTGTGGTAGGCAGCAATGCAGCCAATACTATGCGGATTGAATGTCAAGCTTATTTCCAAAGGAAACGCCCTTAAAATTGCAGAGTTGACTTAGAAATTGAAATCCCCGTTATGTAATTGATTTTTAAAAAGTTTTGAATAGGCAACTCTTCTTCTGCAGTGAGAAAGAGATTCAAAGGAAATAAAAAGTAACAAGAGAAGAGAAAAATCTGTGTTTTGTGTTATTTGGAATTCTTGAAAGACTATGAATACAAAGTAATTGATATTTATGTACTAGTTTTGTGCAAGCGATTTTGTCAGCAGTTTTTATGTAAATTGGAAAAATCAAGAGTAGAAAGTTTATGATTATTTTCTCCATGCATACTTAATTTTTCTATCATGATCAAACTTAGTGAGTTTTGGAGGTAAAAATTAGATAGACAGATAGATAGATAGATAGATAGATAGATAGATAGATAGATAGATATACTTAATATAAAATGAAACTAAAAATGTTATGTTTCTTTTACTTTTGCTTTGCTTGTTTTGCTTTTGACTTTCTAAGCTAGGGCCTCACCATTTACTTCAAGCTGGCCTCAAGTTCATATTGTAGCCCAGGCCTCTCAATATCATAATCATTCTCCAGCCTCAGCCACCAGAATGCAAGGATTACACAGGCACGCCATCATGCCGTCCTTCTATTTGCTTTAGAAAGAGAACATTTATTCTGTCACAAAAGATAGAGCAAGTCTCATAGTTAAAAATTGCAGAACATTTTCCCATACATGTTTTAGAATATAACGTAATATGCACAGGAAAAGCTTCATTGATTCCTATTTGTACAAAAAGTTATATTGTGTGTCATTGGCCCCATTCTCCTGAAATTACCTTGAGTGCAATATTCTGGAAAGAGGGATTTCTTGATGCAGGTTTCACGTTTGCTTTTCTTCTGTGTAAAACCTATTGGAGCCAGGCTTTTATTTCTATATCTAAGTAAATATTCTGGGTAGGGTGCGTAAAGGCTCAGTGATAGCCCTCAGTTCTCCTCTCACTTAGCTATTCTTGCTTCAGTAAATTGCTCTTTTCAGGACACAAATATTTTACATAGCTTACGGACACCACGGCCTCCTGAGAGAAGATGCCCCGATCCTAAAGGCATTCTCATCTCACATCCTTTGTTTTAATTTTTTACGTCTTTCTACTCTCTGAACAATTGAGTAGTCTGGTAGACTAACCACCAAATCTGTCTATTCTCCCTTCTTAGTGATTGGCTTCTATTAGTTACTGCCATTTCTACGTCCATAAGCTTGAACCAGCTTTAAATTATACAAACCCTGAGAATGTTCCATGAGATATGTGGATACAACCAACTCTTTGAGTACACTTCTTAGGATTCTAAATAGGTCACTCCAACGTAACACGTTTAAAACTCAACCAAAATTTAATTTCTACTTCCTTCCCAGTGCTACTTTAGCTCCTTTTACACTGCAAATTACAATTTGAAAATTATAGAATGTTATTTCTAGGTATATTTTAAAATTAACAATATAAAATATTATTCCAATGAAATAATTTTTATTCACATTTTCAAAAGCAATTTGGATTGTATATAAATTAACAAGGCATAGCAGTTTTGGTCCTGCCTAAAAGTTCTGTAACAATTTTATTTATATAAAATAATGCTGCGCATACCCATGCACATTGGTTTGACAGTAGGCAAGTATAGTTAAAGGGAAGTCCTATTCTCAGTCTAAAAAGATTCATATTCTTCATAAATATCATAAATACATGAGACTGCTGTAGATATGAAGAAAGTCCAAGGTAATGGACATGTGCATTTTTGAAAGTCTTATGGAAGAATCAGAAATGAGTTACATCACTTAAAGTTATTAAAGGCATTTTTGACCCTCATCATTTTGGGCAGAAGATCACTTATCATAGGCCTAGCAGCTGTCAACAAGATTTTTGAGGACAAAAGGATGATAATACATCCGATATCACTATCAGTTTCACAAGGAACATGACACATTTCAAAATGCATCAAATAGAAATAAAGAATCACGAAGTTAGAAAAGCTAAAAAGAAGAAATAAGAAATATTCAATGAAATGTGATATGAATAAAATGTAGCACCAAAGCCTTGTCAAAAATAAGCTCCTTTAAGAGAATGTCCTTTTGTCTTCACTGCTTTCAGTGGCCTAAAGATTCTCGACACTTAGCAGACATTCGCTTATTTGCCGAATGAATGAAATGTTATGATGATGGAATGCTCTCACACATATGAATGGCCGTTTTATGTTGTCGTTAGGTAAATGATACAGACCTTGGAGCCAAAAGGTGAAGCCTGAGCATTCTATCTAAAAGGTGGAAATCTGTTTGGAAAGTTGGGTTATTTTTTTAACATTTATTTAATTATATATTTACTTATTTATTTATTTGGTACAGGGTCTTAACACACTGCGCAGACTCATAGAGATCCTCCTGTTTAAGCCTCCCCAGTGCTGGATTGATAGTCTTGCTCCACCATGCCCAATCTCAGGGGCTTGCTCAGTGTGTGACCACAAGGCATGCAGTGCCGGGGATCTGACTCAGAAGTGGGGTCATTTCTACTTCTCTCCATCCGCCCTTACTTTGAATCTTTCCTGCTTCCTTTACTCTTCCTTTTTTTTGGAGAATTTTTTTTGGATTTAATTGGTCTGCAAAGGGGAAAATATGGGAAAACTGATTTGTACTTTTTGCTTGCGAGTTATTTCAAAGCTCAAGCAGCTTGAGAATGGAAACTGTTTTTTCTTTCTTAAGCATGACGTTAAGCTGTTTAGAGTATGCCACGTGTGCTTCTTTGGAATTATGCTCTTTCATGTACTCTCTGAGTCTTAGAAAGGATGTCAAGAATCTCCAATATTCTAATTTTAAATGATGCCTCAACATCATACAAATTGAACGTAAGCATTCAATTTGTGTAGCAAACATTCACCATGATATATACATTTTTGTTTCCTTTGGTAACTGCTTGTACAGACTTGGTAGGTAATGAAGCATTTTCTCAACTAAAAATAATAAAACAATCACAGGCTACACCACTTGGTTCCAGATTGCTCCCATTGAACAGCACGAGGTGATCTTTTTTTCACCATCTGATGTTTTAAGCATCATGGATAATTGCTCCATAGTCTTATATTTAAATGATCTTTAGAAGATAACACATTCTAAATCTTCTTTCCAGAATGTTATGCAAGTGGCACTTTTACATAATCAGCTTAAGAATACAGAGCTTCACTTGAAGTTGCAGTATACCAAATGTGAATGTGTTATTAAAAATGTAAGCTCAACTTGACAAAAATATATTTTATATCTTTTGTATTGACCTAGCATATACCTTTATAGGTTTTAAAGACTCATTTTGCTCGAGACTAAGCAGATTCCTTACTTAGGGATATAATGAAGTACATGAAATATTTACCAAAAGATATCAAGATACCTCAGGGAAGCATGCCAAATGATTTCTAGAATCAATTTTGGAAAATGGTAGATCTATTATTTTCTCGTAATTCTTTGATATCATAGTGAAGCTCAAGCAATGTAAAATATCTAAATAGGATTTGTTTTCTGAAAGTGACTTGAGACATAAGAATGCCCAAGCTTCCAATATTTTCATGAGTGGTTTAGCTGCTGCAATAAGACTCTTACGTGTTGTCATCCGCGCTTAATTAAAAATTTAGATTTGAGACCTGGGTTGATCTTACTGCATATTTATGATTCATCAAGCCAAAAGTTCTACAGAGTAAGACTAATAATTTTGCAATTTCATATCAAAATTTCTCATTTAAAGCCGTTGCCCCTATGGTTGTCCTGGTGTATTACCTCAGACTCCCTGCATATTACCATTAAACCAGTCACCTTTTTTCTTTTTTTTTTTTCTACTTTTCTCTAAAGATATTCACCTTTCTTCAAGTCATTTTTTAGCATGGTTGACCAGATGGTCATTAATATGAGTAAATAATGACTAGCATATGTATTTATTAAAGCTGTATTGAGAACATGTATTTGTTAAGAAGGTGTGGGGATGAGAAAATAAATAAAATGGACTTGGCCTCACAAAGATTACACAGGATGGCAAATAACAGCCATTCAAAAATAGTAGTTGGTGTCCAATGGCATTGGCAAAATAAGTGCAGGAACTGGACAAGGAGTGACTAAGACAGTTCTTTGAAACTTATGGATTCAAAGGAAATACCTGTGTGGAGAAGACAACTTTCAAAGATTCTAATTAAGCTTGAGAGATGACAAGAATGTATATGTAGGAAGGAAAAATGTTCTGTGTAGCAAAGAGAAAGTGGAAAAGCTTGATATTGTAATATGCATGAATCTTGGAAGCCATGGTGGGAAAAGAAGAAATAGAAATGGAAGTGGTAGACAATAACGTAACCAGGCGGCACTTGGTGATTAAGGGTTTGGAGTGAATGTGAAAGCTGTGATTAGCTTTTGAGAGGCTTTGAACACAGAAGCACCTGATCACAACCTCAGATTCACTGGATTGACACTTGACAACTGGCTCTGGCTCATCCTTTGTATAGTTTTCCATTTATACTATATAAAGAGCAGACCTTTGTCGTCTTGCATTTTCTACATAACATGGAGGTTGTCATGATGACAGTGACTTTGATCAAATGAAAATGTCATATGACAGCATGAAGAAAAAGATAAAATTAATACCACGTGAGTACCATGAAAAGTGACAATCTTCCAAGATGATGAAAAACTGACAGGCTTAGACATTGCTAATGTGGGTAATAATGCTATAGCAGGCCAAATGTAAAATATATGGTCACGATCTGTACAGCCTTTGAGGTAGTTTATTGATTTAACATTTCATATGCTGTCTGCATTTCATCATTTTAATTATGTATCATTTTGTGCGTAGAAGTTTTTAGAATGATAACAGACATAAGCAAATATAAATTTACATAAGTATTTTTATATGTGAATCAAATGCTACTTATGACTAGTATTAAATCTCTTTCAATTTAACAACTATGTACAACACCAGAATGAATAGTGCAGTTTATGAAGTTGCAATGTAAGAAATATTTTTGAGGGGTTACAGAGAGCTGTTAAGTCTGTTGTACATTAAGATAAACATTGTAAGCAGGGCGTGCTGGCTCACGCCTGTAATTCCAGCACTTGGGAGACTGAGGCAGGAGGATCAGTGCGAGTTCGAGACCAGCCTGGGCTACAAAAATGAGCTCAGGGCCAGCCTGAGCTGCATAGCAAGACTCTGTCTCATTTAAGACAAAAAATAAATAAATAAATAAATAAATAAATAAATAAATAAAATGATGAACATTGTAAAATGGAAGACATCTGGAGTATATATCAAACTCTAAACCACAAATCTCTCTTAAAATCAGAAAGTAATTAGCCAAAAGAAATTTAAAAAGTATACTTACTCCAATAAGTTTACCAAAAATATGGCCTAGAAAATTGAAGAACAATCTGTTAAGGGAAGAAAGTGTTACCTTCAATAAACTAATGGTAAAAGGTCATATATCTAATGGATTTTTCTTAAATAATGTTCTTGGTGAATCAAAATCAAAATTCTAATTTAATTGTTCACAAACTATTCTATTCTGTAGATGGTTTTATTCATTGGTTTTTCAAAATATTTAACAAATTTCGTCTGCAGGATGGAAGAAAATTTCTAGAAGCAATATTATAGTATTGTAGTTTCTTAAAAAGAATTTGTATTCCAAATTTTCTTAACATGATTACAGGAATCATTTTCCTTCTTGACTATTACTTCAGAACTAGACAGTGTAATTCACAGGAAACATTATTTCAAAAGAAAAATGCTTCCTTTACTATCACTTGATTAATAGGAGTGTGTTTGTTAAATGTCTGTTACATATTTTTTCAATGATCTAAAGATATTTTTAGTAACTTGACAAGTTGTAGAAAAAACTTTTATTACAATCATAAATTAAATTTATATGTCCTGAGGCTAAAACTCTGTCTCTCTCTCTCTCTTTCTCTCTCTCTGTCTCTCTGTCTTTCTGTCTCTCTTTATATATAGATATAGACACAAATATAGATAGCTCTATATTCATATATAGATATATATAGATATAGATGTCTATATAAGATATAGATATCTAATATAGCTATCTATTTATGTAGATAAATTAGTATGTAGTTTATCTATTATATAGATAAACCTGATAGACAGATGGAGATCTATCTATGTAGTTTTATATATCATTACATACATATTGCTTTTATAATTGGAAAACTTTCAGAATTAATTTAAATCCTCACTTCAACTGGAATGTTATGAATAGGGATGTTGTACTACTGTGAATTACAAATGAATTGTTTAAAATTTTACATTGATAATAGTGATAATAGTTGTACTATCTTCATAGACAGACTAAACAAATAAGCCTAATTATTAAAATTTTTGTATCAGAAGTCCTCTATACTAGCATAATTTTAGTTAATATAGATAAAACATATTTTTGTAGTAAAAATATGTTTTTCTGGCATAGTGTGGAGCATGTTGAAGTGATAAGAGGTTGCAGATGACTTGATAAAAATATACAGAAATTAAACAATGCACACAAAATAGAATTAAGTCACTAATAGCATTGCTTTAAGGTGTTTGTTATTTTTTAACTTTTGTACCGGAAATTTGATTACTACTGAAGTTATTGCAGTTAAAACAACCTGCACACATATCTCCAAAGAGGAACAGTAAGCTATTGTTTAGGGCTGGATATCCAAGAGATAAGATGTATGATACAATAACCAAGGCAACAAGGAAAGCATTCTGAATTGCTGGTTTATGCAAGAAGAAAATTTAAGTGTCAACAACATAGCAACACAAAATATTGTAAAATAAATATGTAACATTTAAAATAAGCATAATTTTAAGAATTATTACTAGTTTGCAACAAATTTAAGTCATTAATTCAGCAATTAAGGACGTGTAAAAACAAACACAAAAACAAAGAACCGGACTTAGATGTTAGTGGATCCAAAAGCCATTATTTATTAAATGAAAAATAACAAAACTTCTAAATCAAGAAAACCATGTTATCACTAGAATCAATCAACATTACTTCATTTAGTTACTTAAGTTTATGTAAATTTCTGAAGATTCTGATGATGATCTCTAAAATTATTAGGATGAATGGTTATACTTCATAAGACATTTAATATGTCATGGGAGAGGATATGAAATATCAAAACCAGAAATGAGTTCTATGTGACAGCTCTTTACCAAGGTTTGAGCTCAAGACCTTGTGTTTGCCAGGCAGGCAATTGTACCTCTGAGTTATGTCTCCAGCCCTGAAATAGCTCTCAAATAAAAGAGATGTTATAAACTAATAGGAGAGTAGTACAAGTTGGCATTTAAAAACAGAGATATAGCTCTAAATGTATTTGTCACTAAAAGTAAGGAAATAAATATAAATTAATTTGTCAGCTCTAAAACACAAATAGAGCAACAAAGTACAGTTAAGATAGAAATAGGAGCTAGAGAGATAGCTCAGGGGCTCAGGGGCACAGATGCCTGCCTGGCAAGTGCAAGGTCCTGAGTTCAATCCCTGGTTCTGAAAAAAAAAAAAAAAAAAAAAAGGGAAGAGTTAACAACCACATTCAGTGTTGCATTAAGAAAGTCTTACAGCATAAGTGACATCTATTTTATACATTCAAGTCTACCTCAATACAAGGAGAAGCACTATTGTAGCGAATTACCAAATACACTCAGGTTACTAATTCTGTGGAGACTGCAAAAATATTCACCAAAAATTACCATCCAATTTTGATTTGAAAGCGAATAGTAAAGAAGGCTTCAGGATGCTTGCCCCACCTCAACCCAGGAGCACACTCATCCACACCTGCTGTCTTAGTCACTTTTATTGCTGGGAAAGTAAAAACACCCCAAATGCAAAACTGAAAGAGAAGGCTACTTTGATGCACATTTCATCCATGGTCAGCTGGCTCTGAGGCTGCGTGGCATGGCAGAAGAGCCTGGCAGTGGAGAAACAGCTCACAGCATGGTAGGCAGGAAGCAGAGAGCAAAGGGAGCTACAGAGGCAGATGATCCCCTTCAGTGCACTGCCGGGCACTCATCTCTCCCTCTCAGGCTGGTACCAAATCACTTTCTCAAAGCCCTACCTATGAGGGAATGAGGCCCTGCGAGAACATGGGGAGAAAAAGTGTAGCATGCCATATGTGCGCATGCAAGGCTACATCTGTCCTCCCTTTTAGTCCTTTGAATGCCATCTTACTTAACTGGGAAATTCTAAAAGTAAATAAATTAAATTCAGGAGCAAGGGAAGGATGTCCACTGTGTCCTCTGCTTTTTCACATTGTACTATGGCGGTATCAGGTCAGTGAAATAAGGAAAGAGAAACACAATAATCGGAAAGAAGTAGAGACAAAGTTTTTACATTGGTTATTTTGATTTAATTTCAAATTACAAATAGAATCGTAATAAAATAAAAAAGCTTTGAAGAAAATGTAAAAATTATTTAAAATAATATAAGGATTCAAAGGTGCCAACAATTTCTGAGAACCGAGTAAAAGAACTAAAAACTAATACCCGATTTTGCAGCTTTGCTCCTCCACATCACTGCGACAGTGCTTGGGAGCAAGTGTGCTATGGCCACAGAGGAGCCTGGGTCATCGACGTTCTGGAACCCTCCACTGCTCCATGAGATCCACTGGAGTTTTATCTTTTTAATTCATGTGAGATTTCCTTTTATGGAAGAGTTCCATCTCCTTAAATACAAACTTTAAATTGCTGAAAATTCGTTGTACTTGGGAAATGCAAGGAGTTTAAAGAGTGCCTGTCTGTGTTGTATGGGCTCTTAAAGAAAGTCTGAATTCAAGAGTAAAAACATGTGTCTGATCAGGGTGGTGACTTTGGGTGGTGACAATGAGTCGTGAAGGAGAGGTGCCACCAGCTGGAGGTACTGGGTGTGCCCACGAGCAAGGAGCTGGTAAACAGTTCAAACCAGAAAAGGAGCAAATGTCTCCCACCTAAAAGTGCTAGCAAGACAAAAATAATGGAACATTACAGAAAGATTCTCAATTAGTATGCCATCAGAAAACTATGAAGGATAGGGGGCTGGGGATATAGCTCAGGGGCATCAGCACCTGCTTGGCAAGCACAAGGTCCTGAGTTCAATCGCTGGTACCACACCAAAAACAAACAAACAGACAAACAAACAAACAAACAAACAAAAAACTAGGAAGGATAATATCAGTGAATTTCAACTATATGACAAAGTAAAATAATTTTAAACCAATAATATTTTAACCAATTTGTGAACATACAGCATATATTGCTATTTAAGGGAATATAACTTTGGGGAATTCTTTAACAACAAATCTTTTTTTTTTTTTTTTTTTTTTTTTGAGTACTAGGGATTGAACTCAGAACTCTGCACTTGCCAGGCAAGCACTTACTCTGCTGAGCTATCTCCCTGGCCTCATAATAAATCTTAAAGGTGAACACATTCATATTCAGTTACATAGAAATTCTGTACTTGATTAACTTTTTATTGAAGAGGATACAGACCTACACCAAAAGAGATGTGTGTGTATACTCATAGCACAACTATACACAGTAGATATTAAATGAAAATAACCCACGTATCAGTCAGATGGAGAAGGCAGTCACCGTGTCCACCTGCTACAGAACAGCACAGTACTATGACAATTAATACATGAAAATACATTGTTGATTCACATATACATCTGTTTGCCTGAAAGGACTCAAAGTCAACATTCCACATTCCACATGGTTTCATTTACAGCAAGTTAAACACAAAAGAAAAACAACATCTTGTGCTCAAAGGAAGGATAGCTACTTGCTTCGAGAGAAGGATAATGTTTATGACAAGACTTGGAGCTACAGCATCTTGATATGGTACTTTTTAAACAGTATGTGTTCTTTGTGACTATTAAGAATGGTATGACTTAGTGTACTCCATGTTTATGCTTTTGTGTGTATGCTATTTATTTAGAAATATGTATATACTCTATTACATATATTCATAAACAGGTTACATGTGTACACATATTTATATCTGCTTAGATTGGGTGTAGTAGAGTTAAAAGCATTTATATTCAATACAACATGCTTAAAAACTTAGCTTGAACAAATGTGAAGATCTATCATTTTTAGAAATATTAAGAAAAAGTTTTACCATGACCATTAATGAATAAGCACTTTTTTAAAAAGAGCTTAGGTTCTGGTGCCAATGATAATGATGATAATAACTGGTATTAGCATAGTCAGTATTTATTGGTCATTTACTATATGCAGACATTATTCTTTGTAACTACTACCATGTTTTCCATAGGCTATTGCATTTAGTATTTTTACTGATAGAGCATTCCAAGATAGTTTGGAAAAAAATTCCCAAGTATATTTAAATTGTTTTATCAATTCTTAACTAGTAAAATCAGTTCATAGAAAGTATAGGTTTAAGTTACATTATATCAGGTCAGGGACATAGCTCAGCAGTCTAACAGCTGGCAAGGAAAGCATAAGGACCTGGTTTGATCCCTGGTACTGCATGGTGCCAGCCTTATATGCAGTGGCCGCTGAAATCAGACCTGCCTTTATCCCCATTACTGGGGAGACTGACACACGAGGCTTACTACAAATCTGGAGTACACAGCAAGACCCTGTACAAAATAAATAAATAAAATGAAAGATTCTCTCAAGATCGGTCAAATCCCCTCAGGATTTACTCTGGAAACATGTACAGTGCTTTGTATAACTGTTGTCAGTGTCAGCCATCTGGATGAGTCACAGCCATTACTTGACCAGTGCGCTCTCTGTGAAAGCCCGAGAGAATGTTTTCTTTCTAAGTGACTCTCCTTAGGCACACTATGTATCTTCGGGCCCTTTCCTCTGTAGCCCCATAATCTCCTTAAACAGATAATTTGGGAAACCAATGAGTTATAGGATGTTACAGCACCCTATAAATCTTACCTTCTGTGTCCTCGCTGACCTTGAAGGGCTAGGGTCAAAATATTGGCTATCCTTGTAGCTCTTCTTTTTCTCTAATTTTTGGTCTATAAAATTATATTCTTAAGCCTCTAGAAGAAAAGTTTAGTGATACTATTACTCTATAACATAGATGCTTGAGCACGACATCTCTGTCTTTCTGAGTATCTTAGACTTGACTTGGAATTGGTATTTTCTATCAATCATTGATATTATAATAAATCTCATAGAATGTGATAAAAACAGTTACACATTTAGAAATCTATGTATATACAAAACTGTAGCAGGTCAGTTACATGTTTTACTATACAGGTCGTGCTCAAACTTGCCTTTAAGGACCCAGCAGAAAAGTTTAAACACAAGGCATAAAACAGAAAGCTAAATTAGAATTCTGGGCTGTGGAAGGCTTAAATCAACAACTTCCAACATGGCCAGTTTTACTAATAATTCACTGCAATTATCAAACATTGGATTATGTATACAACTACTTTCTCTTAGTTCAATGAGAAGAAATTTGGTTATACCAAAAATGATTTGAAAAATTATAACATGTACACCCTGTGCTCTGTGTAACTAATAGGAGGACAGCAATATGCATTGTATAAAATATTGAAGTGTACTATTAATGTATTTTGAAACTGTCACATTATTATACATTGCTATTTCTTATTAAAAGTAATAAAATTTAAAAAATGAAAGATTAAAAAACTGCATTATTTAATTTCAAAGGAGAGCAGAATAAAAAAGCAAGATCTATCTCATTGTTCAATTTGCAGCTGATAAGAGTCATCCCAAATCTTTTCTGTGAAAGTGACAAGTGAGATTTTGATAAAATTGCTTCAGTCGAAGTCAGGCTCAGCTTGAGTCTAGCTATGTGATTTGTCATTCCACACCCCAAACAAAGCAAACTTTAGGATAGATTATTTTACACTTGGAATGAGAGGGTTAGTTTCACTAGGATCTTATCAAATGATATGTGGTGCTTTTTTGAACTTTTAATGAAAAAAAAAAAAAAAAAACAACGAACTCCACATAGTGTTGTAGAAAAAAGCACAACAGAACGGGGAGATGAGCCCAAAATAAGCCAAAAGGCATTGAGAAGAAGAGGATATCTCTGCCCATGAGGTCACAGATTCTGTTTATTTTGTTCTCCATCACATTTATGTCACACTGAATAATAAATATTTTTCAATTACAAACTTTAATTTACTAGTAGGTCAATAGAATGAGAATGTAACAGGTTTTAACCAAAGAAATAGCATCTCAAAACAATTCCTCAGCTGTTAGAACAATAACAAAACATACATTATCCCAGCAGACTAGCTGACCTTTAGTAACCTGATTTCTCTGTTCCAGAATCTAACACTGGTCTACATATCTGAAGTTATACTTCACACTGAAGGTGCTACAATTATTTTTTTTCTTTTTTCAAAAAGAAAATCACCACACATACATCCATCCCCAAGCTCCACACTAAACAGAACTGGAGAAACATTGAAAGAAGATAGAGTACCCTGGAAAATGTAGGAGTATAAAAACTTTGTGTAGAATAATATTCTTAAATTGAAAAACACCTTAATGATCAACATATTTTATATTTTAAAAAATACTTTCAGGAATACTTTGCCTTTGCCTTATGCTTATTTGCTGAAGATATGTGCCTTTCCAGTTTTTTTTAGACTGCTTTATCTTTAGTTCCTATTTCAGAACATGTCATTTCCGTTTTCTGGGTCTGAGAAACATCCATCATGCACTTACTTTCAAGTTCACAATGCACACAGGAAAGGAAGCTTTCTTTGAATTTCGGGAACTCTTACTGTTATTAAGTTCTTCCAATTGTCAGTATCTATGTTTCACTTGGATGATGAATAAAGACATTATATTTCGGCATTAAAATGCACTTAGAGTTGTAATGAGTATCATTAAAAACTCTAATGTGAATCAGAACTGTTAGTCATTTTCGACAGTCATTTTGACTTTATTTGTGTTTTACAACAGGGAGTTTTTCTTTTGTATGCTTTCACCAAGAATAACATTGAGGGCTTAAAAGTATATATACTTTACAAATATAAACACTGTTATAAGACATTTATTTACAAAAGTTCTATTTCTAATTGTGCCTAGTTAGTTTTTAGCTTTAGTAGCCTTTAGGTATATAGCTACAGCCCTTTCTAATAATAATTTCAGCTCATGAGTTACTCTACGCATTTGTGAATATGCATTTTTAAGTTATACTGAACATCTACTACTTAGTTTTTGTTTTACAAACTTTTTCTACAAAAATTTATTTATGTTTGGTTGTTACAGGGTTTGACCACGCATCTTGGACTTGTGGAAGTCCTCTCACTTTCAGCCTCCCCAGGGAGGGGATTATAGGCATGAACCAGAACACCATGACTCTGGCGGGCTCAGCCGCCCTGGGGGCAGGACTGGCACAGCATGTAGTAGCAGGGGTTGAACCTCAGTCCCGCACTTTGCCTAAACTTGCCTAAGCAGGTGCTACAGTCCTCTGAGCAATCTCACTGGCACCTACGTGCTTGAATTTGGATTGATACACTGTTTTAAAGTTTCAGTTGCTAAAATTGACTTACAGGTCAGGCTTCCACCACAGTAAACTTTTACAGTAGTGACAGTGAGGCTTTAGCATTTTGCTGAGGACTGATAACTTTCAATATTGGAAGTGCAAAGTTAAGGAATAAATAATACAGAATCTAGATCCTGTGCCAAAATACCAATACTTTGTACAATTCAAATTTTTGTTTAAAAAAGTTTCAGTAATAAAAGGAAATGAACTTACTTTGAAGTCTGGCTCATGGAATCAGTGGTGTCTTGACTTTGCCTTAGAATTTAGAGCACACATCCATTTATAAATGTTGTGGAAGTGCTGGTAAATGTCTTAGCAGGATAAGCTGTGCTTCCTTGGCCTCTGCCTCCTTGACTGCACTTCAGAAACTAAAGATTGAAATTTATTTAGATTAAATATGCTGATCATTATTGACAATCATGTCCAGTACCTTCAACTTTTTAAAACACAGAAGTCGAAAAAGAACATTTTAAAATGAAAAGCCATTTCTTAGAATTTAAGCCTCAAGTCTGTACTGTGTAGCTTCCTACAATGTCAGTTTGGAATTTTCTGCTCCTGAAATATAATAATGGTGTGGTGTTAACCGGCAGGACTGAGTGACTTCTTCCTCTTTCATGAGCTGAGGTAGCTAACTCAGTACCTTTCACTTACAAAGAAAAGCGTTACAAATCTGAGGCTTACTTTGAAAAATTAACTCCACAAACCTAGAAAATAGATTTTTTTGTGTATGTGGCAATGAAAGATGTAAGAACTCCCAAGTAAAATATCAAACACAGCTCAAACGTTCCAAGTCCCACTGGTGTATTGGGAACACAAATGAAAGTCAATGCCTGGTAAAGAGCCACATGCAAATTACCAGTGAAAGAGAAACATTTCTCTGGGTCTGATGGCAAAGCCCTGGCAGTGGCATCTGAGAGGTGGCAAACACGTGAAGAATGCTTTCGGTCTCTTTTCTGAAGTATGAAACTGAAAAGGCAAACAGGGTACAAATATGAATTTGTATTTCCTACAAGTTTCTGATTTGTAAGCGCACAAATTTGTGATTGCTAGTGCACCCACACTCTGTAATTTAAATAAGCACAAATTTATGAATGGAAAATATTTTCACAGATATAAATGTTAATATTTGAAGCTTTTAAAATTTACTACAACTAGCCCAGCAAGATAGCTCAGTGGACTAAAGCACCTGCTTAGGAAGGGTCAGGGGCCAGGTTTGGTCCCTGCTGTGCTAGACCCACCCCTGTGGCATGCTGAGACACCCACTGAGCCTGGGTGTGTTGGTGCTTACCTATGATCCCAGCACTTGGGAGGCCGTAAACAGGAGGATCACTACAAATCCAATCTGTGTAGTGTGACCCTGTAGACCCTGTACTAAAATTTAAAAAAAAGAAAAAATAAAATTTCAATAGTAAATGATCTCATATAGAAATAATAAAATATCTATAGCTTAAAAGCAACTTAAAAATGAAAGGCACAAAATTTGAAAAATCAAACTAATACATAGGTTTATATTCATATTATTGACTATGTATCTTTAGTAAATTTGTTTTATAATATTTTGTGTAACTTTGCTTTAAATCTGTTTCTGGCATAGATGTAACAAATAAAAAGTGCTCTGTAAAAACTATTGCATATCAAGAATTAGTATGATTTTTCCATGGATCTTAGCATTTATTTCATCCAAAAATTCAATACATTGATGTTTTGTCTCTAGTAATCAGTTAAGGGAAAAGGCCTGCTATGGTTTATGTCTAGTTGTACCCCCAAAGCCCCATGCAGTCATGGAGCAGGGACTTCTATAGATTGAGACTTGATTCACGATCCCTGGGATTGTGTTTTAGTACTGATGGGATTATCAGTCTGAGTATGGCTGAGTCTATGGGTGTGGTCTACAAAGGGTATCCTAAGGCAGAAAGCCTGACTGTAATATAAAGAGAGACAGAGACAGACTAGAGCTGTTGCTCTCTGTTGCCCTGTTTGGTTGGCTGCCTCTGTCACCATTTTGCTGCTGTTCTGCCGCCATGAATTGGATGCTCTCTGTCCTGCTCCACTCAGCCTTGGGCCAGCCAAATATGGACTGAAACTTCCAGTAACTGTGAGCTAATAAACCTTTCCTTCCTTCATTTTGAGTGTTGGGTATTTGTCCCAGCAGCGAGTAAAAAGCAGCTAAGACAAGGCCATGCACAAATGCACAGCCACACTTGTCAAAGTGGCAAAAACAAAAATACAAATGTCCCAAATTATGTTTTCATGTATAAAGTTCTGCATTCTAATTTTAAGAGTATACTAAAAATTTCTTTTCATAGGAATCCATTTATCAGAGAGCAAAAAAGATGAATAATTTTATTTTCCAGGAGACTTGTTACTATTATTCCACTAGGCACTCTGTTAATACTATCTTAATTTCCTTTTTTCATAATAAGCAATATAGCAAGCTTATGTTTTAGTAAGACTTTCATTTTCTTTTAATAACCACCTTAGGGGCTGGCGGGATGGCTCAGTGGTCTAAAGCACCTGCTTAGGAAAGCTTGGGCGGCTGCAGGGACTGCGGTTCGATCCTCAGCACCACATGCTGCGCCAGCCCTGCCCTCAGGGCAGGCTGAGCCAGCCATAAAAATAAATAAACAAACAAAAGTTCTGAAACAAGAAAAAAAAAAATTAAAAAAAAAAATAACCACCTTATTTTAGATGTCTTTACACAATTATGTGACACACAAATAGGTGGCATCAACCAAGGATGAAAATAGCCCTCGCCTGTCATTTTTGCACCTGTGATTTTGGAGCTCAGCATTCCATTTATAGAAATGTTGGGGACTAAGTTATATCACGATTGGGAAAGAAAGATGTGCCAACACAGATAAATTAAGGCAAATAACTCTCAAATTTGGTGAGGGTAGTTTGCGCTTTCATGTTACACAAGAATTCAAAGTTGGAGGGGTCCTCGCAGAGTAGTTACTGTCTATAAGAAATCACTGCATTTGTAATTATGTTAGAGCAGTAATTTCATGCTCATAATTTGTTACATATTTTCATATTTAATGTGCAAATATTTGTGTTGTTACTTAATTTTTTACTGTTTTTCCCCAGAGCCATTTACGTGCATAGTAATATTCTTTAGAACTTGTTTAACCATAAAGATATAATTGTTTTCCAAACATGATCATATTCCACAAGTTATATAACTGCGGGCATCATGAAGTCAATTTGAAATAAATATATGTTTTATTTATAAACAGACTTCCAGGGACATAATTATAAGAATATCTGAAATAGTGTAAATAATAGAATTGGATAGGAAGTAAGGTAGAGGCAAAGGAAGATAAATACAGATGAAAAACAAAATATAGTACTTTTAAAAACAATACATGTTAATTTTATGGCTGATATGGATTTATACAAGTTTATCATATAATTTTTAGAGACTGCTATAATTCTATTAATTTATGCATTGTCTCATTAAATCAAGCAAATTAACATATCTATCACATTTAAGTTTATTGTTTCTATAATTTAAGTATATTCAAAATCCTTTCTTCTAGCTATCTGAATGCAAATAACAAGTTTTTATTATGCCTATTCACCCTATTATGTTGTCTACTTTGGCATAATTGCTAAGTTTCTTACTGTGATATTTTGTAGTTGTGTAATACAAAATTTGATCATGCTTTGGCAATTAATTAACTTTATACCTGAAACTTTTAATTTCTAGCTAATCTACTTAGTTGAAAAACAATATCTTATGTATGTCATCAACCAAGGGATATTAATCCACATAATACAGCCAAATAATTCTATTGAATATTCTTCGTTGTCACAATAATAACTAATTTATTTTGTTTAACTTCCCTTCTTTAGCTCTAGCACATAAAATCAATGAGTGATTATCATGGCAACTAACATAAGTGCTCATTTTAGGCTTTCATCAAAAATCATAATACCATATTTCACATGGGTCTCACTGGGAAGCTCAGACATGTGGTGATCCTCCCATTTTCAGCCTCCCCGGAGCTGGGATTACAGGCATGACCAGCTCATTGTGCCTGGAGATGAGCCTGGCATGGCATATGATAGCAGGGACCAAAACCCAGTTCCTGTGTTTTCATAAGCAGGCACTTAGTTCCCTGAGCTATCTCACCGCTCAAATGTTATTTGTTAAACAACATTTAACAAAAAAAAAAAAATAGAAAAAGTGTGTAAAGGGCTGTGCATGGTGATGCATGCCTCTAATCCCAACATTTGGGAGGCTGAGGCAGGAGGATCAGTGCAAGTTTGAGACCAGCTTGGTCTACAAGAGTGAGTTCAAGGCTTTTCTGAACTGCATAGAGAGACCCTGTCTCAAAAGGACAATAAATAAATAGTGTGGATAGCTATAGAGAACATTTCATACATGAAAATTTCACACAATTTAATCATACATAATATATAATATTTACACACACACACACACATATATATATATATATATATATATATATATACTTATCCCACTTCAGTAATATTTAATATACAGAAAAAAGAAAACATCAAACCTCCATATTCCCATAGAATCTTCTTATCATATAACATAACAAACTTGTGCACACTAAATTACAATGTTAATACGTTATAAGGCATTATTTTATTTGGAGCTATGAAATGTGGCAAAGGACAATAGTAACACAGACACAAATAAATGCTTGATGAATTAGTGAGTTCAGATATTTATGGCCATAAATATTATGTGGAGGACAGGGTCCACTGGAATAAATATAGATACACAGATTTATAAACATACATATTTGTGAATGTAGGAAATTATATGAAAACATGTAGTGCTCTCTCTAAGCTCTCTAGACCCACATGTTCACTTCATTATGACAGTAATATTTCTATGTTACAGTAATCTCATGAGACTAGTTTATTACCTCATCCTAAAGATAGGCCTCCAGCAATCACAGACATTCTGACAGTAGGAACTGCTAGACACGTTCAAAGCAGAATGTACATATCTTTGTCTCCTTTTTCCTAACCTCTGTACTCCACAAGACACTGTCTTTCTGTCCCATTTAGGCATACATTCTCACCACCATGAAAATACTTTAATTCTCACTGTTTTCCTTGTCTTACCTCTGCTGAATCTATCAATCCATTTAGCACACTCCATGGTGTATGATAATAAATAATACGTGAGATCATATCATTGTTAAGTGCTTTATATACTTTTTGCTTTACTTTTAGTAAAAATCCAGACTGTGTAAGATTAATCCAGTCTACTTGTAGAATTTGCCAGTTACCACATGAGCCTACAGAGACTTTTCAGATTGTCATTCACTACAAATATTCTCACTATGAAAATTTTCTCAATTTTGGATTTTTTCTATTAAGTCTCTCTTCTTGTGTTATAAATCATCTATAAACTTTTACTGAAAATAAATATCAGATGAATACATTTGAAAAATATACAGTAATATCTGCCATACCTTCTATCTTTTTCTGATTTGGCCAATTGCTTAGGAAATATCTTTCTTGTTAACCATCTTGTCTTATTTATGAGTAATAAATGTGATAGTCAGGCAATATGCTTTTTAAATCAGTATTGCAGGCTTCCTGAAGCATTTCGCAGAAATGTCATGGCAACATGCAAAGCAAACACTGTGGAAATATACAACATGTTACATGGTCTAGTAAAAATAAAGAACAAATAAGGGATTGTTAATAGAGACATTAGAAAGTTAAAATGTACTACTTTGTAATTATTAAACTCAAACCGGATTATAGAAGTACTGATGTTTGCTTTTGAAAGTAGCAAGGCATCTTATGAAAAAGTACATCAGGAAGACAGTAATTTCAGCTTGGGAAACATATTGGCAATATTCTCTCTCAAGTAAATGGTTGGTTTACAAGAAAATAAGGAAATTAAATGAGAGTAGGAGACTAGGAAAAATGCCATAGGATTGACCCGCTACAATTTTGTATATACTTAGGTTTTTAATTGTCTGTGTAAAAATATGTAACTGCTTTTATAACATTCTACAGAGATTTATTAGAATATCAACGACTGATAGAGAATACCAATTCCAAGTCAAGTCTAAGATGTTTGATACACCGAAAGACAGTGATGTCATGCTCAAGTACCTACATTATAGAGTAATAGTATCACTAAGCTTTTCTTCTGTAGTGTTAAGAATATAAGTGTACAGACCAAAAATTAGAGAAAAAGAAGGGCAAAGAAGGGCTACAAGGACAGTCAATATTTTGGCCCTTCAAGGTCAGTGTGGACTCAGTATATAAGAGAACCTGTGCTGTAGCATCCTATAACTCAGTGGTTTCCCAAATTTTCTGTTCAAGGATATTATGGGCTACAGTGAAAAGGGATTGAAGATATATAGTATGCCAAAGGAGAGTTACCTAGAGAGAAAACATTCTCTCAGGCTTTTACAGAGAGCAAACTGGTCAATTATAATTTTCTGCATGAGTCCAGCTAGAAACATAGAACTCATAACAATGCCCACCAGAAGTCCAACTGGAGCTCTAGAACACGAGACTGAGTTTCAGGAAGACTGCTTAACAGATCTGTGCCGGAAAGGCCCAAAGCTCAACTGTGGAAACTAAAACATCTATGCCAGTGGGGTAAAGGATCTATGCTAGCAAGCTGAGGGATGTGAGCTTGAGCCAGAAAGCAATGCTCAGTATAAGCTCCAGAGCTCCCCCAAAGGTGCTATAGTTACCCTCAACAATAATGAGGTGCTGAGCTCCTCCAGTGATGAGGAAATCTGATTTCCCATCAGGAAAGCCAATGTGACGAGCTTCTCCACAAGGCTGAGCAGTGCGCCATCTTCCCCTCTGAATCAAGGAAGCAATGCTCAACGTGAAGATCCAGGGGACTCCAAGGTTCGTGGAGAAAGGCAGCATAGCAAGGCCCTCCAGCAGGACAGCCCAAGAGAGCTAGAAGCCTTCACCAGCCCCAACAGCTTCACCAAACAGCGTCCCTAACAAGGTTCCAAGAGCTTCTATTCTGCCTGCTCTGCTGCTGACAACAACCCTCAGGTGCGCACCTGCCATCAGCATCGTGTTAGCTTAATTCAGGTGGGTGTAAGTCGGCCACCAATTAGAAATTCACCACAGCTATATGTTCATATTTACCACCTCTCAGTTGCCATACCCTTACCAATAAGAGAAACTCACATTCCAAAAGAGTACACGGTCAAAACCCCAGTGTCATGACTTCTTGAGAAAATCTTATCTGTTAAAATATCTACACTGTTCCTGCTTATCAAAAAATTCTTTATTTCCAACTCTATTTTAGAATAGACTTAAATCCTTACAAGGATTTTCATACCACTTGACATACACATGGTGTGCTTTCCACCTCTAATTTAAAAAGCGTTCACAAATGCTATTGTTGATTATATTCAAAGTTTTACCAAAATATCTGCGTACCCTTGATAAGATAATCTGTAAGCACCATATGAGGTCTTTACACATCAGTTGCTGAGCTTTTAACTTTGTGTGTTGTACTCTTTCACTTTTAAGGTTATTATTAAATGCACGGGAAACAAAATTCTATGTTATAAAGTAATGAACAATCTTTTAACCAAATATTGCAATGGAGGCCCATTTCATGCTCGGAGAAAAGTGTAACATAAATGTGAATATTTAGTTTGCTTTTGGTCCCAGACCTAATTGCATATAAAGAAGCTGAAATTCTCTGGAAGTATACAGCTATATAATTAATTGTGGAGAGACTCAGTAAAATGATGGGGCGTCAAACACACTAAGAAACTTTCAAAACAGTGTTGTTAAAGAAGATACAGGGCAAAGACCTTGGTATAGTAGGACAGTGAATTCAGTGGGGGCAAAAGAAGTAGAGAGCTAATTGTGTGATTTGTGTCATTCCTATTTCCATCCAAGTTAAAAAAAAAAATGAGAGAAACTTTGCCTAAAGAAATGCTATTCACAAAAAGAAAAGAAAAGAAATGGTATTCACATTTTGTGTATTGTAGAAAAATACCCTATTGCGAGGGTCGACCAGATAGCTCAGCAGCATAAAGCACCTGCTTAGGCAGACTCAGGCACCAGGTTTCTATCCCTGGCCTGCTGCAGTGCCCTTTCAGCCCCGCCCCCGGGGTTGCTGAGGCAGTGATTCAGTCTGCATATGGTGGTGCCCCTGCAATCCCAGAGCTTGGAAGGCTGAAGGCAGGAAAATCAAGAAGTTTGATCTGTGTAGTGAGTCCATGTAGACCGGGCACTAAATTCATTAAAAAGAGAAAAGAAAAAAAATGTCCTCCTGTATTATTCCTATATCAATATGTTTTAAGTTTTATGTAATCTTTGATCAATATATTAAATTTTCGTACCCATTTTTCCATTCATCCTTGGCAATCTAGAAGGATTCTCCTTTCCACTTGCTCTGCCCTGGTGCCTAGGCTTCCAGGGAGCAGTGAACCTTACCTTTCATCCAGACAGCACTACACCTCGCTCATTATAGCTAAATGTGATTGTGAATCTCTTCGGCAAGTTCACACTTCTCCTAAAGTAGTTTACTCTGGATTTTTGTGCTATTTTAAAATGCTTACAGTCTTCAAATAACTGAAACAGCTATACTGTTCTTATTTTTTACAAATTATTTTCCATTCTATGTTACCAACAGCAATGTGTACATGATTTTAAACTTCTTCAGCTAGACACACACACACACACACACACACATACACACTTATAGTATATGTGCATTTATTATATAAGATATGGGCCTAAGTCCAATATCTTCTTTAATAGCACTGTTCTTAAAGTTTTTTTGTGTGTTTCATGGTCACATCATTACACCAAGTTTCTCAAAAATTGATTATATGGCCGTCTTCTTCCTGAGAATTTCAGCTTATTCTGTATTTGCAATTAGGTCTAGATGTTTATTTTAAGAAAAAATAGAAAATGTTACCTAGCTTTATGGTCACTAAAATTGAGTTTTTCTATTCTGAACTAATAAAAGCAAGTTAAATAGGATTATTTCTAGACCCCAGAGTAATATCATCACACAGGAATGAGACACTTTTTATGTACTTTTATGGGAAGATTAGAAATGTGGGTTCTAGTGTTGGTTAAACAATATCAAATTTATACATTACATATCATCTGTATGGCACTGGGTATTTTACTCATGAGCTCACCTTTGTAACAGTTAACTCAGTATGCTCAAAAGTATTTGCAATATTTTTTGGCACCAGTTTTATCCTACTTTTGTATTTACTTATGTAAGATTTTAGGACAGTGTCGATAAAGTCAGGTAGTAATGGTCAAAATTCTATTGCAATGCTGCCACTGAATTATTTTTATTATACAGTTTTATAATTAAAAGTCACAATACAATATCATAAAAATAGATTTTATCATCTTCCACCTGTCAATTTCATTAAAATTTAAAGCAATTTGACTTCAATTTAAAACTTGGAAACCTTTTGAATTTTAACTGGATCTGTTACCCTGCCATTAGGTTTCACTCTAAAAATGTGGATGTTTCCAGTTACCTTTTTATTTTGTTTCTTTACAATTTTTACACCCTGGCACAGTGTCCTATATTAACAGACTAGAAATAATAAGAATCATGTCTTTCCTTTATAAACGGAAAAGAAATTTGGTAGGATGGATGGCAACTTACAAATACTATGGCCAATATTTAGGTAGGACCCAATGAAAGAGTAAAGTGACCTGGATCTAAATATCAGAAGAATTATTTGTGCCTAAATTTCGCTTAGAAAATTGTCAACTTTTCAGACTAATAATTATCTGAATTTGGAGAAGGTTGATATAGGTCAAGACTATGGAAATCTCAGTTGCAGTGCTTCTTAAGTATTTTATCCTCCAGATACCTCTTTAAAAATGGTGGCTGGGTCTAAATTCCTTTGAATTAAAGAAGAATTTCTCTGACTTCTCCAACGTACTTTTATCTTGAGTTATGTCTGTTGAAAATTTGGATATTTCATTGGTTTTACTATTTTATTACCTGTTTGAATTCATTGTGTACACTGTTGAGCCTATCGTCAATGTAAAAGCATCATCCTATAAGAATTGATACTCGCTGAATTTAATTTTCTCATATTTTCCTGGTTTCACTCTCTTGGAATTTTTCATTGAATTATCTTTGGATGGACATGATTAGTTAAAAATAGAAGAGTAAGGTAAAGGAATGAGGATGCTTTTATGGACAAAGAAGCAAGTGATTTTTTAAAACATTTTATTAGATAATAAAACAAGAACTGATACTCTGAAATTTGAATGCTTTATTTTAGCTTTACTAGTGAATATCCTTTTCAAATCATCCTTACTGTTTACTTTCTTTAACATATATATTTAAAAAAGAATGTAAAGTAGTTTTGAAAACACTAGAACTAATCCAGTATTTCCCTAAACAAAATGATAGGCATTGAAAAGGGTTGTTATATTGTATATTGTTGTCTTCAAATCAGTTGTTCAGATTACAAGATAGAAGCATTAAAAATAAGTCAAAACACTGATAAAACTATTACATAAAAACAAAAACAAGAAAACATTAGGCAGTAACTGTTTCTCTCAGTATACCCACAGAAATCAGCGATAAAATTATCTAAGCTTTCCTTTATATATACATATATATTTTTTTCTTTTCCTTCTTCTGTCTCTTCTACTTTTCCTCATCCTATTTGTTCTTTTCTTTTGAATAACTTATTTCCTTTTCAAAATATCCACAATAACCTTCAAAATTTATTTTCTCTCTTTAGGTTCTTGCCCCAAGGAGATAATATGATATTTGCTCTTGCTTATGTCTCTGAGGAATATTATCTCCAGTTGCAGCCATTCACCTCTAAAATCTTTAAGTTAATTATTTTATAACTGAGTAATACTCCACTGTATAAAACTACAAAAACTTGATCTCCATAGTAGCTGTACCAGCTGGTGCTCTTATCCACAGTGCAGAAGAGTACCTTTCTCTCCACAACACTTCCAGCCTTTGCTATTTGTTGACTTCTTTCTGATAGCCATTCTTTCTGGGGTGAGATGGAATCTCAGATTTGTTTTAATTAGCATCTTTCAAATGAACAATGATGTTGAACTTTGGAATATATTTATTTAACATTTGCATTTTTTAAATCTGAGAAATGTATATTCATCACAGATGACCATTTTTGGATTGGGTCTTTGAATTTTGGACCCGGGTTTGTTTTAGTTCCTTATATGTTCTAAACAGAACATATACAGTTTGTTTTAGGGAATGTAAGTTGATTTATTTTCCTAACATGTGTGCTTTTATTAACTTGTTATTTTCTTTTATCATGAAAAGACTTTTTAATAAGATGAGATCCAAAGTTTTGATTCTCCAAAGTATTTCCCATGTTTGGTCTTTGTTCATAAACTGTCTACATATCAGTATACTTTCAAGATTTCTACCTACTTCTTCCTCTACTACATTTAGTCTTTCTGTTTTAATATTTAAATATTTGATCCACTTTGACCTAAGCTTAGTGCATCGTGATAGACATTCGTATAATTTTAGTTTTTGGCTAAGAGAAAGGCAATTTTTCTAGTACCATTTACTAAAGAGACTACCTTCTCCCAGTGAATATATTTAGTTCCTTTGTGAAAGAAAAGCTGCCTGAGTGTATTTGACAAATAAAATATATATTCTCCCTATTAGTGCATTGAAAATGTAGTTTGATGCTAATATTATTTGACAATTAATTGCTGATATTTTGAATGCTAAGTAACTAATTTAAAGATAATTACACACAATGCATTATTAGCTTCTTATCATTTTGTGTTTAAATTTTGTCTTTTGTTCTTTTTTCTTCATTAAAATAAAAACTTATATTCTAAGCAACAATGTCAAACATACGTTTACATCATGTACTGCTGCCCTTATCCACTATTTTCATAACCTAATCTTTAATATTTCCTTGCAAAAAAATGGGACTATCACCAAGAAGGCAAAATCACTATGAGCTTCTTGATATATGCCCTGTCTTGTTACACAAGTAGTCTGTTAGCTCCCTACAACATGAATCTGAACAAAGAAATCCTACAGTGAAATATTCACCAGTGTCTATGAATCCTATACAAAGTCTATAACATAAAAGGCCCGTATATTTGTGCCTTCAATTTTCAAAGTTATTTTTGACAAAGAAACATATATTTAATACATTTGAGTGCAAATAGCCACTGCAAGAATAAATTTCAATCACTATGAATTATATAATAGTGGTGTTTGTAATTTAAAACATGAAAAATGTATATACATATACAGGTTTACTTTTAATTTCACATATTTTTATAAAGAATTTATTTTTTAGCCAGGTGTGGTGGTGCAAGCCTGTAATCCTAGTACTCGGGAGGCTGAGGCAGGAGGATCCGTGAAAGTTTGAGGCCAGTGTGGGCTACAAAAGTGAGCTCAAGGCCAGCCTGACCTGCATAGCGATACTCTGTCTCAAAAAGACAAAAAAAAAAAAATAAAGAATTCATTTTTGGCACACTTGTGTAAATTATCTGAAACAAAACGATCCACTTTTGAAATTTATTTCTATTGGAAGCACTAGGTGATCATTGCCCTTTCTTTAAAGAAATAACATCATCTCAACCCTTCTCATTTCTATACTCTTCAGTGGTTAAATAACACATTTATGAACCCAAAATTAGGGCTTCTTTAAAATACTAGCTGCAAATTAGAGCTTGACCACACTGAAGAAGAATAATTGTATTTTTCACTTAGTTCAACTTCAGCACATTTCTTTCCTAAAGCTACTGAGGAAACACACAAGTCAATCAGCACTGTTCTGTAACAGTTTTCAGAAATTAACTTGGAACAATTTTAAATTAGTTTTATATGCACAATTCCAAGTTACTTCTTTGTTTCCTATGTTCCCGGGTGCTGCTGAATATGGATGCAAGTCTTCTACTGGCAAGTAGCAGCGTCTTGTCACGGAACTACATAACCTATGGGCCTTGGGTGCATCAGCGGACGCAATTACTTCTTTACGGGAATAAAAGCAGAGAAGGTAAAGTCAACAATACTGGGCTGAATGCATCGTAAGTGCACTGTGGAGAATAGAAATAATTATCTGGATTATTCAGTCAAACATGCACAGTGTTTCAGGAAAAATAGCCTTAAAAAGATCAACTTATACAGTTATTAAGATTTGTCCTCAAATGTAATTTAATTCTATTTTTTCTCCTTTTCACTATTTTTTTAGAATGAGAACATTGTTCCAACTATGATATTTATATACATTATAGCTCTGATTCTAAGTAGTGGGGCCAGGCAGGATGGCTCAATGGTCTAAAGCGCCTGCTTAGGAAAGCTTGGGTGACTGAAGGGACCACGGTTTGATCCCTGGCATCAAAAGCTGGGCCAGCCCTGCCCTCAGGGGAAGCTGAGCAGGCCATAAAAATAAATGAATAAATAAATAAACAAATAAAAGCTCTGAAACAACAAAAAATGAAATAAATAAAATAAAATTATAAAAAATAGTGTGCAGAATTTATAATAAATGCAGAAAAGGCTTTTAACAAAACCCGACACGCATTCATAACAGAAACCTTACAGAAAATCAGAAAAATCTTTACCTCCATCTGATAAAAGCCATCAATGACAAATCAACAGCCAACATCATACTGAATGGACAAAAACTGAAAGCTTTCACATTTAAATCACAAACAAGACTAGGATATACACACTATCACCAGTCCCATTTAATACAGTAGTGGAAACTTTAGGCAGAACAATTAGATAAGAGAAAGAAATAAAAGGAATAGGATTGATTGGAAATAAGTGTAGTGATCATTATTTATAGATGGTAGGTATAACACTACTTTTCTGAGGGTTTTCTAACGCCTAAGATTCTCCAAAAGTGCTTGTATACTTAATAAATTAGGCCAGCAATACATTTGTCAGGGCCTAAGTTTTTCTTTGCTGGTAGGCTTTAAATTACAACTTTGATTTCATTCATTCATCTTGGTTAATTTGGAATTTTTAACTTCTTGATTTAGCTTTAGCAATTTATACATATCTAGAAATCTGGCCATTTCTTTTGGATTTTCCATCTTATTAGAGTACAAGTTTTTAAAGTAGATATATATGGTCTTCTGGGTTTCTGCAGGGTCTCGTGATTTCACCCATTTCATTCATATTTGTGTAGATTTCATCTCTTCATTCCTTTTTTGATAAGGTTTGTAGGGATTTGTCATGTAAAGGACAAATGATACCTTTGAAAATGTAAGGGACGAATGCTCTCTTTGTTCCTTTCTAGGAAGAGAGCCTTTTGTCCCTTGACTCCCAGTGTGCTGGGAGATGAGGTAATACAGTTGTAGATAGCCCAAGTTAGCTAGGAGTGAAGGCGAGGCCTGCCTCCCCTTTGCTCAGGAATTTCTTTGATCAAGAGATCTACAAAATATGCCTTCCCTGACCATATTAGGGAGTTCCCCTCGTCACCTGGCCTTCAGCTTCCGCTTGATTATTCCCCACAATAACTGTAACGAGCCATTTGAACTAACCAATACTATCTGTTTCTGTACCTGTGCCCACGTGGACCCTTCCTCCCTTTGTTCTATGTACTTATAAACCCCGACCCTGCTCAACTCGGGGCTCTTTGTTCCTGCGTGTACATCGAGCCCCATGCATGGACAAATAAACCCCTTGCTGATTGCATGAGAAGGCGTCTGTTGGTGTCTTCCTTTCGTGGCGGGCGTCCCAACCTTAACAGTCAGCTTCATTTAATCTTTTGAAGAATGAACACTTTAATTCATTGACTCATTGCATTGACTTTTAGTCTGCATTAATTTGTACTCTGATATTTATAATTTCTTCCCTTGCATGAGCTTTCAGCTTAGCCCTGCTTCTTTTTTCTAGAAGTTTGCAGTTCCATGTAAGTTGTTTATTTGTACTTGCTTTATTTTCCTGATAACGGTATTCACTGTTATAAATTTCACTCTTAGGACTGTTTTCACTTTGTTCCATATGTTCTGGTATATTATGTTGCCATTATCATTTAATTGTAGAAACTGTCTAATTTCTTTTGTAATTTCATCTGTAACCCACAGGTTGTTCACAAGGGTGCTATTTAACTTCCATGTACTTACAACGTTCTCTTGGTTTCTTCTGCTGTTGATTTTCAATTTCATTACACTATGATAATAAATGTAGGATAAACAAGTGTATGATAATTTCAATTCATTTGCATTTTCTTAAGCATATTCTTTAGGCAGGTACGTGATCTGTGTAGAGAACATCCTATGTAAAGATGAGAAGAACATATGTTTGGATGTTGTGGGGGTGGAACGCTGAAGCCGTCTACTAAGTCCACTCGTTCAAAAGTTAGATTGAGTTCTATTTTTTCACTCTTGAGTTTTTGTCCAGTTCATCTCTCTTTTATTGACAGTGATTACTGAAATCTCACAGTAGAATTATTTTTGTGCTTGTTTGATTTCTTATGCCCATTAATTTTGTTTTATATTGACAGTGTGCTGGTATTTATTGCAAATATGTTCATGATTGTTGTCACTTCCTTTTGAATTGTTCCCTTAACAAGAATGTAGTGATGGTCTTTACCTCTTAATCAGTGTTGTCTTGACATTGACTTTGTCTGCAAATAGAATAATCACCCCTGCCTTCTTACAGGTTCCTCTTGCATGATGTATTATTTTACCTCCTTTGACGTTTACTCTATGAATTACCTTTTGAATTAAAATGTTTCATCTATGCAGAATATTTTAGATCTTCCTTCTTGATCCATTTGGTCAGACTGTGTCTTTTGATTAATGAACCAAGGCCATTAACGTAGATGGTGAAATCAATGTTTTGAGGACTTGGTAGACAGCTCAGAGGAATAAGTGCTTGGCTGGCAAGAACAAGGTACTGAATTCAATCCCTGGTACCTCAAATAAAATAAAATAAAATAAATAAAATTAAATAAAATAAAAATATTGCTATGAATTGACTTATCCTTGTCATAGTATTCTCCTGTTCCTATTGTTCCTTCCTTTTTCTCCTCTGCTGTATAATTGCTAGCATTGCTTGATGAATTTCTTCTGCTGATATTTATGTGGTTGTAATTCTTGTTATCTTTTTTCTAGAACATCTGTCAGAATATTTTGAAGTTTTGGATTAGTAGTAGTAAATTTCCTTGGAGTTTTCTGATAGAAGTATCTTATCTTCATCAGTCTTGAAAATACAGTTTTATGGAGTACATCAGTTTATACTGAAAAATGTTTTCCTTTAGGTCTTAAAATACTTTACTTCGAGCTTTCCTTCAATTGGGTGTTTTTGTTGAAAAATCAGCCATGATTCTGATGGACTATCCTTTCAAAGTGACTTGCTTCTTTTCCCTAAAGGCTTATGGGAGAAAGATATATTTTGGTATATACAGAATAGTTTGGATAATTGTACTGACATTTTCTGCAGGTCTTTTGAAAGAAGCACTTGATGCTCAAAAGTTTTTCTTTTTATTTTTACTTTTCTGTCTTTTGAATTTCTTATAAATTTTTGTTTTTTTAAATGAATCTTGTACATTTATATTTGGAGACATGGATAGCTATTTTGAAGACAACATTATGCAATGTATTAACCATTGTTGCACACTTATCTATTTTTAACAAAACTTTGAACCATTTCTTTTCTTTTCTTTTCTTTTTTCCTCTTTGCTTGTCTTCTCTCCTTCTCCCCTCGCCTCCCCTCCCCTCTCCTCCCCTCCCCTCCTCTCTCCTCCTCTTTTTTTCCTCTTCCCTTTCCTTCTCTTCCCTTTTTTGTGGCCAGCTCAGCTCACACTGGTGTCTAGGCTGGTGCAGCATTTGATGCCAGAGATCACACTGCAGTCCTTGTGCATTTGCCTAAGCTTGCCCAAGCAGGTGCTTTAGAGCTAACTTACTGGCCTTGCATTATTTCTAATGCTGTTTTTTATTTTTTCCTAGCACTACTTTTTATTCTTTAAAAAATAACAATATGCAATATAACAACCATTTTTATTTTATTTTACTATCATCTTGTTTTGAAATTCTATACTGTTTGTGTTTGTTTTATTACGTTAAGAACACTTTTTTAAAACAGATTTTATTCTTGTGGTAAATTTCTGGAATTGACTATACGCCTAGATGTATTTTTTTTAACTGTGGCTAATCAGTTTTTTATTTGTCTCACTTAGGAGTATGTCTATTTATTTTCTCTACGCGGGAAGTTTTGTGCCATGACATCTATGAACAGTTGTACTTTTCTGTATTTGTTTTCAGAAATAAAATATAAGACAAAGAAAATAATACACTACAGAATCAAAACAAGATATTAGGAAATTAATAATGGTTGCTATATTGTGACTTTAAAGTAGACATTCATATGACCAGATGTTGGCATGCAACATTGATCAAATAATTAAATATTGGCTGTTTTTTTCAATAAGCCAATAGAAATTATTAATACAATTATATCAGCTATTGTCTATCTATCTATATATATTCCTTCATTTTTTCTTTCTTGCTTTCCTCATTCCCACTGTTCCTTTTTTAAAAGAACTTTCTTTTCCTTTCATAATATCTGTTGTATATTTTTACCCCAGAAACAATGGTTATGATAAAAAAATAAAAAAAAATAACAAGTGTTAGTGGAGAAAAAGGAACCCTTATCCACTCGTTCTGGGGGTGCAAATTGATATAAACACTGTAGAAATCCACAAAGGAAGTCCTCAAGAAATTAACATTAGAGGGCTACAGTTGTGGCAACCACAGCAGCATCAAACATAGCCTAGAAAATGGCAAACTGAATTAACCAATAAGTTACCATTCATAATTGTATGAAATAGATTTGTGATTAGGTAACAAAATCTAAAACAAACCAGAAAACTATATGCAATATTTAAAACCTTGAAGTGACAATATTGCTCTCAGGGCTTAAAATTTTAAATGGGTTAGGCAAAAAATAGAGATGTTTCAGAAGAGGAATTGATTAGAATTAGGGCTGGAGGACCAAGAGACATCCTACTAACTTTGGGAAACTGGTGTAGAAATTCGAAGGAAAAGAGAGAGGAAGAGTTAAAAAGATAGCACAGGACCACAATCACAAATAGCTTGGGAGCCACATTCACTCATATAAACAAAAATCAAATAAAGAAGGTGGGAAAAATATAAAATGAACAAACAAAAAAACCTACAAAAATAAAAGAGGAAGAAGAAAAAAGAATAAAAAGGGAGAGAGAGAAAGAGCAATAATAAAAATCCATTTCCAGGTTTTCTCTGTGGTAACTGGTAGACAATTTGTTAAGACAGGGTGTGGATCCATGTTGATCCCTCCTAGCAAGCCAAGCAAGCTACGGTAGCTTTTGGAGGAATGCTGAGTAACTTCAGAGTGGACTTTTGCTGGCCAGCATCAGTCTGGTGGGCCTGAGGCCTGCTGGAAGCTCCTAGCTGGAGCCAGTAGCTCCTCTGTGTGGTCAGCTCATTTGTCTTGTCCAAGATGGCTTCCCTCCAATTGCTCGCCAGAGTGGGACAACAGAGCCCTCAGCACTCACCACCAATTAGTGCCATTCCTCCTGTCTGCTGCCCTCTTCCTCCTTTGCATCTCCCTGTGAAGACCTTTAGGGTCACCGGCATTCCCTGTGTGCCTCCTTGTCTGGGCCCTCTGGTGCCTCTCACACAGTGTGTTCCATCTCAGGGAGAAGGCACATGCGGTGCTCCTTCTTTGTCACTTCACTCTTTGCCTGAGCTTCCAATCACACCTTTGTTCCTTCGTGCATCCAGGAGATCCCCTTCCCTCCTTGCTGTCTACCCCACTCTGCTGTATTCCAGCTTCTGGACAGCAACACTCAAAGGCCCTTCCTTTGCTGCTCACCACTCCACCTTCTAACCCCGCTACTATGAACATATCAATGTCTACTACTAAATTGTTAACTCCAAAGAGTTAAATAATGAAAATTACCTTCTCCGTGCACACACTCAAATGTGCAGTATGAACCGACCTCTGCATCAAGGCAGAGGTCAATTGTGTATGATCTGAAAATGGATAAGATGACTATTTTTTCTTCTTTTTTCTATAAAAAAAAGTTATAGATTATTTATTCACTTGTTCGTTACAGGGTTGTGAAACACAGCTTGGATTTGTAGTGATCCTCCTGTCTCAGCCTCCCAATGCTGGGTTTACAGGTGTGTGCCACCATGCTGGGTTTCCAGGCTGGACGGGGCACACTTGGAGCAGAATCATCATGCGGTATCAGAGATTGAACCCAGGTTCTTGAGCTTTTCAAGCAGGTGCTTTGACCACTGCGTTATCTCCCAAGCCCCAAAACTTTGTATTTTCAACTAAAATAAGTTACATAATAAAATGAGAAGTAAAACTGATACCCTTAAATTAATATCTAATCTTACCACCTATTTTGACTAGCTCAGTTTATGAACATACAAAACATCTAACAAAAAGTAAACATTAAAATTTCCTAGTGTTCATTAAGAGTCAGAAAAATAGTTTACATCAACTGAGAAAACTAAATTATGACTTCACATTAGAAGGTGATATTTTCTTTGTTCCAGGGAGACTATAAAACTTTATAGTACAGTGACCATCAATCTAAACTTCCGACATGGAATTTTGCTTCTTCAGTTCTTTTCAGGCTGTATCATTAGTTGAAATAACTCCCCAAGGCTTATTTACACTTTAAAGATTTTTCAACACATAAAAAGAACATTTTCAAATAAATTTTGTTTTACGCTGAAAGCTCAAGTAATCAGAGTAGCTAAATCTGCTCTGCCTACACTCATTAACTAAAGCACCATTACACAGAATGTCTAGCTGGCAGTGGAGCTGTCCATGCTACCAAGTCGATTCTCATGGATTTAAAGCTGGCCACAGGCACACTTGTGTTGTAATTGCAATGTCTGCTGAGGTATTCTGAAAATTCATACATGCTGTTTTGAACAGTTTACTATACTGTGATCAGAACAATTGCAGTCTAATTTTAAAAGGAAAGAAAAAGTGTCAACAGGTAATAAAAATACTAATACTTCACTTATTTTATTGAAATTTTGATATTATTTTTGCACATTTTTCATACTGAGTTCTGTATTCCACATATGCCTTAGAAATTTTTTATCAGAAAAATGGATGAGATAATTTTTAGATGGGATTTTGAGCACATGTTAATTATGTAATTTATTACTAGTTTGTTTGCTGTATTATAGTCCAGAGTGAGAGCTAGCCAAATACCTCAGTGGATTAAAGTGCCTGCATGAAAGTGTAGTGGCCCAGGGCTCGATCCCCAGGCCTGCAGGCCAGCATTGCCCCTGGGGTGCGCTGAGATGTCAGACTGGGCATGTTGGTATGCGCCTATAGTCCCACCTCTTGGGAGGCTGTAGATAGGCTGATCACTGCAAGTCCAGTCTAGTACTGAGACCCTGAACACCCTGTAGAGCCTTTTCTAAAATACAAGAAAGAAAAAAAAAATATCTGTGTGATTTAGCAAATATGTAGGACTATGACCTTGCCTCATCCATTGAATTTCATGATATTTAACTGATGACCTTTAAAAATTACAGGTTTTATCATGTTAACCAGAAGAATACCAACAATATGGATACACAATGAAACAATTTATTAGTATGTATTAAAAAACATAGCATCTAGCATTTAGTAAAGAGCAGCTTTTACTTTACTGAAAAATCACTTGCAAAGATTGGCACAGGGAAAAAAGTATAGGTAAATATTGCTGTTATAGAGGACTACTCATGGCACTTATATGATGCTTTTTTCTGTCCAGTGGTTATAATTCTGTAAGATTCTGAACATGAAACTTCTTACTGTAGAGTTGTAAAATCATTTCATCCTTGCCGTGGTTTACATTATGTTGCGCTACTCCTGTAGGGTTTGCAGTTGGGCTTACAATGGCAGGGGTTAACTGATGTGTCCTAATCTATTGTCTTTCATAAGAAATAGTAGAACGTGATTTCAGATAGAACCTATGACTATGTTAAGTATTGCTCTATTTATGCTGAAAGTATCGGGCTGGCCAGATAGTTCAGCAGAATACAATATCTGCTTAGGCAAGTGCAGGGACAGGGATTCGACACCTGCCATGCCAGGCCAGCCCTGCTTATGGGGCTGGCTGAGACAGAAAGTGAGACTGGGTGTGGTGGTACACGCCTATAATCGCAGTGCTTGGGAGGCTGAAAACAGGAGAATCACTATGCGTCCAATCCATGTAGTGAGACCGTATAAACCCTGCACTAAATACATAAAAAAAGAAAATATCTTAAGAGTATTTCCATTATCTCTTAATTAATATTTCAACCTATTTGTAGTTTTCCCTGTTTAAAAAAATACTACGAAGTTAAAAAATGAATTCATACAATGGTATAATTACAACCTGTTTTCTTGTTCTTCCCTGCTTAATAATAATGTTAGCATTGTACTGCACCTAGTCTTCATATCAGTTAATCACAGCATATCAAATCTTTTAATTAAATTTACCTACAAAACACAAGAGTCTGATCCCACTGGTGAACAGAGATCAGAACGCTGACATCTTACGACTGCACTAATTTTCAGAATACCAGGGTGATTCCTTGGCACTTGTGAGGTGAAGTACATTGTATTTTACAGTTTTGTTAAATTGCTGTAATTGAGAAGAACTGAATTAGTCTCATTTTCCATTTTTAGTTCAGGTAGCTGGATATCAGATAATCTTCATAGTGGTATAACAGGTTAAGTAATTTGCAGCAACTCAGTACTATTTACAAAAGATTAGGCAATAAATCAAATATATTATTTTCAGCCCATGGCGTAGAAAAAAGTAGAATGTTGTTATAAGTGGTAGCAAACAGTGTTACTAAGGAAGTGGACCTAGAATAGCTGTTTTGGGGGCTGGAGAAATACCTTAGTACAATAAGTGCATGCCTGGCAAGTGCAAGGTCCTGAGTTCCATCCCTGGTATCGCAGCTATTTTCTGCTTCATGTTACAAATTCTATTGCTCTAGTGGCTCTTCCTTAAGCTTTGAAATTCACAAGGTTGTACATTTTATCTATTCTGTAACTCTTATTATATTAGCATGCTTTGTCACACTAAGGAAACTACTCATAAATGATACAGGTTGGAGACACTTCACTATTGGTGAAACTGTCTCTATATGTTTTATGTGGAGAATGTGTTTGTTTCTTGGGACAGTTCATGGTGACATTCTTGGTTACTTGCATGTAAGTTGCTTAAGGAGGTAAGTCACTATTGGGTCTGAAAATGTTGATACTGTTTTTATTAAGTTACTGTTATTAATGTGCTTTAAATGTGTGATTTATACAATTATTCAGATTCTTTCATATCCATAAAATAGGTTCCGTTATTTTTTTGATTTGGTGCCACTTGTCTTTATGCTTTCATTTAGACATAACTTATGGAGCTGTTAGCATTAGTCAATTCTTACTTCAGTGCCTAATTGGAGAGTTTGGCATCAGACACTAGTAGCTCTTCCGTTATTATCACTTCTTTCAGGGGCCTGGATTATAATGTTAAAGCTTTCTGTTCAAGTGAAATATAATTTCAAGTTAAAGCTATGACCCTTAACACTATAATCTTCTCTCTTATATTTGATTCTATTTTTTTTTGAAATTTTTATACAGTTGCTTACACAGAAAAAAAGGAGAATAAAGGAAGACTTGAACATTTACTTACCTTGAAACAAGGTGTGCACTCAATTCTTAGAAGTACAGACTGCCTTGGCCTGGGCGATAACCACTAATACAGCAACAAACACCTCAGGTAGGCCCTCAAATAACCAACCCACTGATGATAGCATTGATAGTTTGTTTTCATTTAATTAAAATAAAATGATTTAATTAGAAGAGAAAGCAAACTCAGGAAAATGTGAATTGAAAGTTAGATGCAGCATTACTAGTATATCTATTATCAAAGAGGGGGAAAAGAAGGAAATAAGTAAATTAAGAAATAGCCCTCAATAGAACAGTTATACTTTCAGGACTGTATAATAGGCACATAAATCAATTATGTAAATGTAAATACCATTTTGTCAAGTTCCTTCTACATTTAATCATTGTTCTAAATACAGAGATCAGGGCAAGTTGAAATGACATACATACAGAAATTCGTTCCTCAGAACACCACATCTCACTTAAAACCTTTCAAATAGTATGGGTTGACTGCTGCATTACACACATTATTCTCTTTTTTTTCTGTGTAAGCAACTGCACAAATTCCAGTAAGCTGTGCTTCAACTTTCATTGCATTGTAGATATTCTTTAATTTCATCTGTAACCCATTAATTGCTTAGGAAAGTGATACTTAGTTTATGTATATTTATAGAGCTTTGTGATTTCTTTCATCATTAATTTCCATTTTCATTGCATTGTGGTCAGATAATATTCATGAAATAATTTCTACTCTCTTGCACTTGTTTAAGGATATCTATGTACTAGTATGCTGTCTATTTTAGAGAACATCCCATGTACACTTGAAAAGAATGAACATTCAGATGCAGTTGAATGCAATACTGAATATGTCCACTAATTCCATTTGTTCAAATATTTGGTTCGCTTCTGTTACCAGAAGTGAATCTTCACTAATTTTTTGTCTGCTTGATCTATCTTTTTGAGACGAGGCAGATTAAGTTCCCTGTTAAAATTGTGATATTCATTATTTGATTTTTCATATTTCAATTAAAATTTGACTTATGTAGTTGGATGCTTCCATGCTTGGGCATACATGTTTATGACTGTTATCTTTTGACTGTTATCTTTCCCTCTTGAATTTTTTTTCTAATTAGTATGTAGTGGCCTTCTTTATTTTGTTTGATAATTCCTGGTTTGATGTTCAGATTGCCTACCAAAACGACTGCTACCCCTGCTTTGTTCTAAGGTATTGGGGCATGTAATATTGTCTTCTATCCTTTGATTTTCACCTGTAAATTTCTTTATGCATTAAATATGTTTCTTGTAGACAGCATATTGTTGACTTTTGCTTCCTAATCTACTCTGCCAGTCAGTTTTTTTAATTGGTAAATTGAGTTCATTTACATTGGTTATAACAGACCTATCAACATGATTGACATGTTATTTACCTGCTGTAGTATACCTCTTTTTCCCCAGTGTTTAATTGTTTGCCCTATTTGATGGCTTTTTCCATTTTCATTCATGGAGTTGTGATCATGTTGATCCCCAAAAGACGGAGATGTAATATTTCCCTTGCCAGGGTGAAATAATAAAGTATGAGACCAGATCTAGAAACCCAATCCACAAGCTACTACATTATATGGGGAAGAATCTCAGGAGCAATGCGGGAGAATTTAGGAATTTTTTCTCTCATAACCTAATCTTGGGATGTGGTGCTGGGAACTGTTCCAAGCAATGGGTTGTGGTGATAGAGAAAAAGCGTGGTTGGGAGAAGAGCTACAGACCAGCGGCTCCTAACTCACCCCTACCCCTTTTCAGGCCAATGTGATTTTATATATTTGCTCCTTTGGATAACTACACCTTGGATCCCACTTTCTCCAGGATGCCAACTGCACTGTGTGTGAATGATGTATCTTGTGCATTTAACTTTTATTTTTATACTACAAGTATTCTAACTTTGTATTTTTGTGTACATTAATCTAAGGCTTTCCTACACAGTGGGTTCTCAGGTACATGAACAATCTCAGGGAAGCAACTCCAGGTCTGCACAGTAGGAATACTTTTGTTTTTATCACTATGGAGAGCAAAGATTTGGAGTGCAGAGCCTATCAAATGAACTTCCTTATTTCTGCCCGTTAGAGTTGAATCTTCTGCCATGGTATCCTCTTGAAACACCCTCCACTTAAAAAATGTTTCATAGGAGACTAAGTTTTAACAGGGGTTTCCTCATGACTTGAACTTTATCTGGAAGATTGGAAATTAGTCTAAATAGACAAGGTGATGCAGAGAAGTTTGGAGAGGCTAGGCCAGGTAAAATGTTCAGAAGAGAAGCCAAGGTTAAGTGATGTAATGATTGTTGCCTAATGCTAGGGTTGTGGGGATTGCTTTTCCTATCAGATCCATACTAGACTACATCAATAAGCCTAGCTTGACAATGCACAACTGTGTGTGTGTGTGTGTGTGTGTGTGTGTGTGTGTGTATTTTAAAACGTGAGTTGGTAAGGCTGTTTTAAGACCATTACCCTTGTGTAAATTCTTTGCTGGGCAGGAATGGCTATATGAAGAAGCAAGAACTAAAATTATAACCCATTAAACATTCTTGGCTTCCAGAGACTTCCATAACAGAGAACTTCTGTGGCTCCAGGAGCCAGGGTCTTATGTTGCTGTAGTAGTAATAAATAGTATCTTGATAGCTAATAAAGAAAATGTAGGCTTCGTTTACATGGTGTGAAATCATTGCTTACCTACATTACACGAATGCAATAGAATGCATTGGGTAAAATGGGTGTTGATCTTTTCTCCATGTTTTTTTTTTTTTTTTTTTTTTTCAGCACTGGGGATTGAACTCAGGCCCCTGCACTTGCCAGGCAAGCACTTACTCTACTGAGCTATCTCCCCAGCCCATCTCTATGTTCTTTGTTCACAAAATTCTTTTATTGTTCACAAAATTCTTTATAAACGGAGAGAAAAATAGCCACAGCATATTTCACAGAAGGTTCTGCACCAGGCAAAAGGATCTGGAAAATAAGTTGGAGGAAGCTCTTTTTGCAAAACTTTAATTATTTCTTATTTATTTATTTATATTTATTTTTAGGTTATGGCTGGCTCAGCCCACCCTAGGGGTGGGGGTGGTGCAGCATGTGGTGCCAGCGATCAAACCGTGGGCCCTGCAGTTGCCTAAGCTTGCTTAAGCAGGTACTTTGGACTTCTATACTAGCTCACTGGCCCCAGAGTAAGCTCTTTTTAAAGAATAGGTCTTGAACAGTCTTTTGTACTCTCCTCTGTCTTATTTCCTATTTGGGACTAAGTCAGTCTTAAAACCTTCTTCTACCCCTAAAGAAAATCAACACTTTCGCATTCATATCTGATTAATTCTTTAAAGTATCTCTGCAACTCTTAAATCACTGAGGCAGAAATCATGAAGAAACAAGGATTCCCTATCCTTTATTCCCAACCTCCGGAGTCAAGACTGTTATTGGACGCAACTGATGTCAAACATCTGCTGTTTGGACAGATCAATCCTACTCAGTGAACCAAGTGGGGTCAGGAGATGAGAAAATGGAGTGTGAATGTATATTCAAGTCACTGAAGGAATTTTATTTCTGCATATGTAAGAAACTGATCTCAAAGTGGCCTTCAGGTTACTTAATAGGGAACAGATTAATGTAACTCCATGTTTACTGATAGGACCAAAGCTTTGCATGAAATCTTGAATTATGTAGAAGGACGGAAGGTGGAAGGTGGGAATATATATTATATATCTGTCTATTCTTTCCCTGAACCCTTTTCATCATTCTTGAATTACCAGGACCATGACATCCCTTCACTGGGATGTCTATTTGATGGTTTATTTTGCTGTACCCCACTATATATTCTTTCCCATTTTCTAAGCATTTTGTAGCAGGTGTGCTGGCTGTTCTTTCCTTTTTCCTTTTCATAGGAAAATACAGTGATTAAAATATCTTATTGGATATCAAAAAATAAAATAAAGTAAATAAATTATTTGGAAACAGAAAATGGCTAATCATCAAGAATATTATGTACCACAACCCAGTTGACTTCATCCCAGGAATACAAGGATGGTTCGCTCTATCAACAGAGCCAAAGCCAAAAACCACGTGATCATCTCAATAGATGCAAAAATAGATTTTGATGAAGTCTACAACTCAGTCATTATCAAAGCCTTATAGAAAATTGCAGTCAATAGTCTCTAGCCCAATCTATGAAAAGCCAACAGCCAACATAATTCTAAATGGGCAAAACTGAATGCTTTTACATTCAAACTAAGTTTAAGACAAGGATGTTGCTGTTGTTTTCCTTTTTAAAAAGATATGTAAAGAGCCAGAGAAATAGTTCAGTAGAATAAGCACTTGTCTGGCAGTGGAAGGGCCTGAGTTCAATCCCTGATCCCACAAAAAAAGTGAAAAACATATGTAATATTTTGCTTTCCAGGATGAAATAATTAAACATGAAACCTGACTGATGGACTCAGTCCACCATTCTAAATTTGTGTTTTTTGTTTGAAATTAGGTAATAATTTTTATTGTTGTATGCTGCCTTGTTCTGATAATTGTTTTTTGCTTTGTTTTTGGTCTTCAAAATAAAATAAAAGACAAAAAAAAATAAAAAGAATAATAATAGGAAATAAAGAAGTTAGATAATCTTTATTTTCAGGTGACGTGATACTGTACATAGTAGACCCCAAAAGTCCACTAAAACCTGCATGATTTAACATATAAATTCATCCAGCTACAAAGTAAGCACTCAAAAATCAATAGCCTTATTGATAACAAACTCACTAAGAGAAATTACAGAAACAACAACTTTCATAATAGCATCCTCAAAATGAGATACCTGGGAATCAATCTAATCAAGCATCTACAAGCCCTCTCCATTGAAAATGGCAGTACTCTAAAAAAATTTTTGTGCTGATGTCAGAAAATGAAGTCATTCCTTGCTCTTGGGTAGGAAGAAATAGTATGGTGAAAAATGGTCATACTTTCAAAACTATACAGATGTGAAACTGATGTAATGCAATTCCAATCACAGTTCCAATAATGCATCTCAGTACATTAGAGAAAATAATTCTAAAAGTTGTTTAGATTCAGAAGAGACCTAGAATAGCTCAGCCAATTTTGTGCATTAAAAGCAAAGGAGTAGAACCACAATCACTGACTGAAATTATACTAGAAGGTTATGTTGACAAAAACAGTGTGATAATGGCAAAAAAAAGATTCAAAGATCAGTGGAGCAGTTGAGAAGATTCAAAACCACTCCATACCTATTCAGCCATTTTATCTTTTGCGAAGGTGCCCCACACATTCACTGGAAGAAAGATACTCTTTAATAAATGTTACTGAAAACCTGGCTCTCTCCATACCAAAGATTAAAAGTGAACTCATATCTTTCACCATGCACTAAATGAAATTTGAATTGGCCCAACATTATAAACAGTAAAACAAAATATTAAATCTCCTGGAAGGTAGAAGAGGAATAGTTCTTTAAGACATTGGTGTAGGCAAGAACTTCACTAATAAAACCCTGATTGCACAGGGCATATCACAAAGAATCAACAGCTGGGATCTCATCTTATCGAAAAGCTTTTATAGCAAGAGAAACAACCAATAAATTGAATAAATAAACCACATTGAGGGAAAAAATCTCTCTGCTAATCCTCAGTCAAAGGATTACTAATATTACCTTATAGTTTAGTAAATTAACCACCAAGACTGGGGAAATAGCTCAGTGGTTTAAGTATCTGCCTCATAAGCACAAGGACCAGAGCCACCCATGGAAACCAGGCATGGTGGTGCACACCCCTAATCCCACTGGTGTGGAGGCCGAGACAGTAAGAACACTATAAGTCCAAGCTTCATAACAAGAGCCTGTACTAAATAATTAATTTTAAATTCAATCTAAAAACTAGCATATTTGTAACTTTGCTTGTTAACTCCATAATTCATGTTCTATTTAAATAAAGATATCAATATATTAAAACAGTTATCAGTCCATATTTTAGGTCTCACAATGTGTAAAAACTACAATTTAATGACTTTTAACTGAATGAATTAAGAATGGGCATCTAAGTGAACAAATTTTGTCTGTTATTCAAGTCAAGCTGATATAACTCAAATTAGACTACTACAGATTTAGGATGTTGGATAAAATCGCCATGGAAACTATAAAGAAAGTAATTTTATCTTGTATGCATAAAGAAATCAGAAAGGAACTGAAATACACAACCAAAAATTCAATAATCTAGAAAAGAGATAATGCTTCAGAAAATGGGATACCAAATATGACTTAAGGCTATGGAAAATAAATAATAAAATTGACACAAGTACTTCTTCATTACCAGTAATAACTTTAAGTGTAAATATGTTACAGGGTATAATCAAAAGATTACTTTGATGGATAGAAATACAGAAAACAACTATATATGATCCACAATAGATTCTCTATACATTCAAAATCAGACACAAGTTGCAAGTAAAATATCATGGTTGCCTTTTTGTATGTTGCTGAGACAAAATATCTGTCACTTTAAGCTAAAGCTGAAAGATTTGTTTAGGCCAAAGTTTGCAGAAGTTTCAGTCCATAACCAGTGGGCTCCAGGGCAGCGTGGTATGGCAGATAGACATTGCACAGCAGAAACTGTTCATGGCTGGCAGAAGGCAGCAGCAAGTAGGCAGTGAGTCGAGCCTCTTTCTGTGCCTTATGTTGTGTATGGCTATGGAATTACAGCAATTTCATACTAATCAGTGCACTGGTTTAATAATCATGCACCCTTTGATCCTAGCATCATGTCATGAATTGACCTCATGCTCTAGATCCAGCCACCTTTTTTTAAAATGCATTTTGATACAGGTCTATAGTTTCTCACTACACAGATAAGACTCGTAGCAATTCGCCTATTTTCACCTTCCCTGACATGCGCCCAGTCTCAGTCCTGGTCTCAGCTCACTGTAGAAGTTGGGCTGGCATAGAATGCTGAGGATTGAACTCTTGTCCCTGTGTATGTCTATGCAGGGTCTTTAATGCACTCAGCTATTTTGCTGGTCCCAATCACCTTTGAAGAGTCCCCAAGTATGCCACTTACGACTGCATAAGGCTTTCCGGGTTGGGGGGATATAAACACAAGGCTTAACATGAAAGATGTCGCAGGCAAGAAGAGATTAGAGTCACTGGGCACAAAATAAACTTTAACTTGTAAATATTGTGATAATATTTCGTTATATTCCAGTAAAATCTTCAATGAAGCAGAAAGATATAACAGAATACACTTTCCTGCCACTAGCTGGTCTTTAAAATAATCGATGCAAGTAGTGACAGAAGTTGACATTTTTACAATAATAATGAGAGATTTTATTAAAAAAAATAAAGAATATCAATGCAGCAGAAGTCAGTTCTTTGGAAAAAAACACACAAAATTGATCAGTTCTTAATTTGATTAATTAATAAACATGGAGAATTTGCATCTGCTTTCAACAGTTATTGACAAACTTACAAAAATAGATAAGTGAAATAAGTGAAGGTTCTTAGGGCACTGCTTATGGCTACCAATCTGGCTTAGCACTTGACAGGGTACGTGATGTTAAGTAACCTTACATCTTAAATTTGTTTCTAAAAATTAAAACTTATTATTTGCTATCAATATTTTATAAGGTTACTTCACAGACATTTGAGTTTATTAAACTTTATTTAGGTGATATATGATAGTTTGTTCTCGACTTTCCTTTCTTATTTGCTTAAAAGACGTGGGTTCTCAGTTTCTCTAATTTCCTCATTATATCATTCTGTTGCTCTGTTATCTACTTTTTGAGCCTATGCATAACAGGATTAAATTTATCATAAATGAATTGTTTTTTTTCCTTTTTTATATTTATTACTTTTAATAAGGAATAACAATGTGACAGTCTCAAAACATGTTAGTAGTACACTTCCAATATTTGATACAAAGCATATCGTTGTCCTTTTATTATTTACACAGAACAAATGGTGTTGACATTACAATTTTTCAAACCATTATTGGTATAAAAACTTTTTTTCTCACTAAACTAAGAGAAAGTAGTTGTACCCATAATCCAATGTTCAATAGTCGCAGTGGGTTATTTGTGTAACTGGCTATGCTGGAAGCTGTTGATTTAAGCCTTTTACAGTTCAGCATTCTTTTTTTATTTTTATATTTTTTAAATTTTATTTATTTATTTATTTTCTTGTTTCAGAACCTTTGTTTGTTTATTCTACTCATTTTTATGGCCCGCTCAGCCCACCCTGACGGCAGGGCTGGTGCAGCATGTGGTGCCGGGGATTGAACCGCAGTCCCTGAAGCTGCCCAAGCTTTCCCAAGCAGGCGCTTTAGACCACTGAGCCATCCTGCCAGGCCCTTTACTTTTATTTAATATTTTTATTGTTTAAATTTAACAATGGTTATATTACATATTTTCATCATCAGATCAGTTTAGATTAATACATATAGGTATATAAGATTGATTAAACAATCAAACGTTAACCCTTCTAAATCAACATTACTTTTCTTTTTCTCTTTTCCCCTTTCTTTTCTTTGAAAGTTGACATATTGCATATTGTCCTCACAATCATTCTACACAGTACAGTGTGTGGGCATGACCGACCTCCATATTGATGTTGCTTAGAAAAAGAAAAGAAAAAAAAAAGGGTAAAGAATATACTTCTCTTTGGACTAAGAGGAAGCAGATACATACACAGTCAAATGTTCTGCAATTGCAGTGTGCCACCAGTGAAGCTTGTGATGTTGGAGGCTATTGAATCCAAGCCTCCTAAAGCTCATCTCACCAATCCAGCCCTTCACCTCATGCACTGTAATTAAGCATTTTTTTTTTTTCTTGCTGGGTGGTCAAGGGCAAGTTGAAGCAAGACCTGTATAACAAACCATTTTTTTTTTGTATCTTCCAGGGTCAAATCCCCTCAGGATTAAGTTTGGGACCATAGACAGTACTCTGTAGAACTGTTGTTAGTGTCAGCCTTCGAGACGAGTCACGGCCATTGTTTGGCCATTTTGCTTTCTGTGAAAGCCTGAGAGAATATTTTTCTCTGGGTGACTCTCCTTAGACGCACTATAGTTCATTCATACCTTGCCTCTGCAGTCCCATAATCTCCTTGACCAGAAAATTTGGGACACCTCTGAGTTATAGGATATTACCGCACAAGTTCTCTTATATCCTGGGTCCTTATTGACCTAGAAGGGCTAGGGCCAAAATATTGGCTATCCTTATAGCCCTTCTCAGAGAAAGAAATACAGCAAGCCTACAAATACATGAAGAAATGTTCCACAACGCTAGCTATTCGTGAAATGCAAATCAAAACACTTATATACCATCTCACCCCAGTAAGAATGGCTATCATAAAGAAATCAACCAGCAACAGAGAGGCTGTGGGGAAAAAGGAACCCTTCTCCACTGCTGGTGGGAATGTACATTGGTGCAACCATTATGGAAAGCAGTGTGGAGGATCCTTACAAAACTAGAATTGGAAGTTCCGTTCAATCCAGCTATCCCCCTACTGGGAATTTTCCCAGAAGAACTGAAAACATCATACCATAGCGATATCTTTGCACCTATGTTTATAGCAGCCCAATTTGTAATAGCCAAATCTTGAAAACAACCAAAATGCCCATCATTTGAAGAATGGTTAAAAAAATGTGATATTTTTATACAATGGAATACTACTCATCCATAAAGAATGATAAGTTTGAAGCCTTCATATATAAATGGATGTATATTGAACATATACTCATTAGTGAAATAAACCAGACCTATATGTGTAAATATCGTATAGTCTCCCTAATATAAGAACTTTAAAGAAGAAAACAAGAACTTAAGGGCATAACACAGCTGAATGTGTTATGGACTAAACAACGAAGCGACTGGAAACAAATAAAGCAGAAAACATATCAATAGCAAAACCATTCACTGATGTACACAGGATGAATCAGATATTGGTCTCAAGAACCTTCAAAAGGTTCAGCATATTGATTATAGCACATTGCAACGCTAAAACTATGTTTGGAATACATGTCACTCTTGTCTTTTTGATATGTAAACTGGTGTAAACTCAGTTACTGTCATTCTGTCTCTCAAGAGTAGTACTTGAAAATAAGAGACTGGGCCAAATACCATAGTCTTGACAGGCTACAATTTTGTATTTCTTTGAATTTCCAAATATCTGTGTCAAAATTGTGTAACTGCTTATATCACATTTTATGGAAAGTTATTAGAATATCAATGATGGTCAGAAAATATCATTTCCAAGCTAAGTCAAAGATATTTGATACTCAGAAAGCCAGTGATGATAAGCTCAAGTACCTATGTTATAGAGTAATAGTATCACAAAGCTTTTCTGCTGGAGGTTTAAGAATGTAAGTTAATGGACCAAAAATTGGAGAAACAGTTCAGCATTCTAATCTAGCTTTCCATTTCATGATTTGTGGTTAAACTTTTCTGCTAGGTGGTTAAGGGCGAGGTTGTTTCCTCTGTGTGAAAGACTGAGAGAATGTTTTCTCTCTAGGTGACACTCCTGTGGCACACTATGTATCTTCACTCCCTTTCCTCTGTAGCCCCATAATCTCTTTGAACAGGTTCTCTTATGTCCTGAGTCCTCACTGACCTGGAAGGGCTAGGACCAAAATGTGGGCTATCCTTGTAGCCCTTCTTTTTCTTCAGTTTTAGGTCTGTAAACTTATATTCTTAACTTTCCAAAAAAAAAACCTTAGTGATACTATTACTCTATAACATAGGTACGTGAGCATAACATCATTGTCTTTCTGAGTATAAAACATCTTAGACTTAGCTTGAAATTCGTAGTTTATATCAATGATTGATATTCTAATAAATCTCTATAGAATGTTATAAAAGCAGTTACACACTTATACACAAACATTTAGAAATCTCAGTATATACAAAATGGTAGCCAGTCAATCCTATGGCATTTTTCCTAGTGTCTTACTCTCATTTGATACCTTTTTTGTTTTCTTGTAAGCCAATCATTTACTTGAAAGAAAGTAGAGCAGAAACTGAAATTGCATTAGAAGCAACACACATCTAAAAGACCAGAATGACAAGCTGGCAACATAGCTTAGGGGTCCAAAGCGCCTGCTTAGGAAACCTCAGACAGTGCACATGGTTCAATCCCCAGCCCCATATGCTGTGCCAGCCCCACCCCTAGGGCAGGCTGAGGCATCCATAACATAAATAAATCATGTTTAAAAAATTAATAAATTATTTAAAACACCCAAGAAAGCAACTTCAATTCCATGGCTGATATTTTCTTTCAACTTGGAGTTTTCATTATCTTTCAAATGGTAATTATTCTTACTGAGTATGTTTTCTTTAACTATATTAATTCTATTTCATAATTTTTGATTCCTTTTTAATTATAATTTGTTATGATTAACTCTGTCCAGATATCCACTTTTGAATGATATAGGATAATTTATTCTGATAATTTTCCCACCCTTTCTGATATCAGTTTATGGTGGCAGAAGTGATGTGACTAGCATGGGAAGAAGTAAGATGCCTCATTTGCACACAAGGGGGCGTCTGCTGAAATACTTAGATGGATGTGGCGGTTCTTCATGCTTCTGTGAGGCGGTCATTCTCAAGATTCTCTCCATGTCTACCTAAGTTTATCCTCTGAAGTGAGTTTCCTTAAATTTTTACCTTTCCAATATTTAAATACAGTTTGTCCAAAAGTTACATATTTCTTAAATTTCTTAAGATACCGTAGCAGGAAAGTATAAAAATGACAATTGAATCTAGTTCAGTCAAGACAAGTAACAACTGGCTGAAATGAAACCTGCCTGACTGACACTTGGGATAATCAGTGTAAACAAATACACTCCTGAGCTATATTTGGGGTAAACAGTTAACTACTTTAATGGAAATTTGATGTCAATATCACAAAATCATAAAATGCTTCTATATGGAAAGAGATAGTACAACTTTAACTGTGTGTCAGTGACCAAGCTATGCACAAGGCCAGAGAAATTATGGTCAGTCAGAGTTTTCCTCAGTCATTGAGATGTTTTTTGACACCTGTGAAGTCAAGAAGCAGAGGTTCATCCGGGCATGGTGGGGCACGCCTGTAATCCCAGCACTTGGGAGGCTGAGACAGGAGGATCAGTGCCAGTTTGAGACCAGCCTGGGCTACAAAAGTGAGTTTAAGGCCAGCCTGAACTGCATAGTGAGACCCTGTCTCAAAAAGACCAAAAAAAAAAAAAGAAGCAGAGGTTCAGCTTGGCTCACAATTTGTAGGATTCAGTCCATATTTGGATGACTTAAAAGGTAGCAGAATAAAGCTGTTCAGTTTGTAGTTGCCAGGCAGATAAGCAGTAGAGAGGAAGGGGCAATAGACCAGAGACAAATCCAAGGCCATTCCTCTGTGTCAAAGACACAGTGAGAAGCTACCACCCCAGACCTCAAGCAGATTGCAGTCAAGCTGGCTCTCTACATCCGACCTAAACACCTTAACCATAATGGCACTCTCCAAATAAACATAACCTATAAACGTAGGTGCACAGATATCACTATGGTATGATGTTTTCAGTTCTTCTGGGAAAATTCCCAGTAGGGGGATAGCTGGATTGAACGGAAATTCCAATTCTAGTTTTGTAAGCCCTAGCCCTTCAAGGTCAATAAGGACCCAGGATATAAGAGAACCTGTGCTGTAATATCCTATAACTCAGAGGTGTCCCAAATTTTCTGGTCAAGGAGATTATGGGACCTCAGAGGCAAGGGATGAATGAACTATAGTACATCTAAGGAGAGTCACCCAGAGAAAAATATTCTCTCAGGCTTTCACAGAAAGCAAAATGGCCAAACAATGGCCATGACTCATCCCGAGGGCTGACACTAACAACAGTTCTACAAAATACTGTCTATGGTCCCAAACTTAATCCTGAGGGTATTTGACCCTGGAAGATACAAAAAAAAAAAAAAAAAAAAATGTTTTGTTTTACAGGTCTTGCTTCGACTTGCCCTTGACCACGCAGCAACAAAAAAAAATTGCTTAATTACGGTGCATGAGGTGAAGGGCTGGATTGGTGAGATGAGCTTTAGGAGGCTTGGCTTCAGTAGCCTCCAACATCACAAGCTTCACTGGTGGCCCACTGCAATTGCAGAACATTTGACTGTGTATGTATCTGCTTCCTCATAGTCCAAAGAGAAGTACATTCTTTTCCGTTTTTTTTTTTTTTTTT
>PVJA010006743.1:0-28833 GCA_004027025.1 Myocastor coypus
ATGCAGGTGCTTAGGTGCTTACAGTCAGGAGCTATGCAGGTGCTTAGGTGCTTACAGTCAGGAGCTATGCAGGTGCTTAGGTGCTTACAGTCAGGAGCTATGCAGGTGCTTAGGTGCTTACAGTCCAGAGCTATATCCCTGGACCTGAGATTCATAGTTTTGAGGCAGCTATCACAGAGCAGCGTCCCCCAGTGAGCCACCTTGACAAGTGGTATACTTAACTGAATTACATTGCAACGTCTCAAGTAATTTTTGGAAATGTCCTTTGAAATTTTCCCCAAAATCTTCTTCTTGGCATTATAATATCAATCATGCCTTCATCTTCTCAGAACTGGGCTATGTTATTCATCAGGTATTGGTCTCATTAGAATGCCCTCGAAAGGAAAGGTTTACACAAGAAAATCTCTCTCTGTATGTGAAATGTCGGAACATTTAAAACTATGAAATTTACACTAGTAACTGGAATATATCATCTATCACTAAAATATACACATTATTGTAAGTTAAATTTCCATAAGTAACACTCTTTAATGAAATTGCATCAGTGGTTGATTTTTCTGTGGAGCCCAAATCTAGTTTTTATCTTTTTCTTAAATTTTATGACACAGAAAATCTTTATAAACTGATTATACCAATGATTTCCTATATCCTTTATTAAATGAAGATATGTCTATTAGGAAATTGATAGCTCCAAATAAAACAATCTGAATAAAATATAATTTACTAACTATACTGTGTGTCAAATGAAATTTGTTCTCACATAAAATTTCCTGTTGTCATATATTTGGTTTACTAGCCATCCTTTGGTATCTCTAGAAATAGCATTGATATGTTAAATTGAAGAAATCATTATAGCACTTAAAACAAGTCCAGAAATGGAAAACGTTACTATAGAGGACCAAAATCAGAGAATGACACACAGACACAGATGGGTTCTTGTAGACAAGCAATAATCTGTCATTATAATAAACTAAGTCTACGGCTTGTCCATATCATCTCATTTATAAAACTCCCTCTTTTTTTTTTTTTTTTATTTATGCATTTCGTACAGAGTCTCACCGTGCAGCTTGGACTTGTTTAGATTCATATAAAAGGTAACTATTTAGGTCAGATTAGCTAGTATACTGAAAAGTAAAATTTGAGGTGTATGTAAAGGTAAAATATTTTATGTGTGTTTGAGATAGAGATACACAGGAGGGATTTTAGGGGCGATCATAGTTGGGCTGAAGAGGTAGCTCAGCAATCAAAGCGCCTGTCTGCCGAGTGCAAGGACCTGAGTTTGATCCCCTGTACCACATGTTGTGCTGGTCCTGGATCCCCAGGTACACTGTGCCGGCCACTGAAACCAGGCATGGTCGCGTAAGACAGTTATCCCAGCACTAGGTAGGCTGAAACAGGAGAATCACTACAGGTACAAGCTGCATAGCAAGACCCTGTATCAAATAAATTAATTAAGGGGTTATAAATAAAGAGATGATCAAAGCGAAATACCTAACACCTGACAGCACGTCTTGTGGGCCAGCTATGTAGTGTTATCAGCTCTGGTCTTCATCCTGCATGCTCTGATTTCATATCTCACAGCCCTACATCACGGCAAGCCTCTGCTTCTTGACTGCATCGCCTCCATGGCTGCCTCCCTCCTCACACACAGAGGCTGCTCTTCTCCTCTCTGTTTCTATGTGTCTGCTCTTTCTCCAATTTCCCATGCCTCAAACGCCATCTTGTAGCGCTCTTCGCCAGCATCTGATGTTTCACTCGGTGTAGCATGACATCCAGACCCACGTGTGGTGCTTCAGGGAGCAGAGTCCTCAGCTTGGCAATGCTCCGTGGCACGTGTTTGCATGTGCGGCAAGCCTGTCCTGTCTACCTGGGCGCGGGCGGTTCTGTGCAGCTTGCTCCAGGAGGTGCTGGATCCATTTCCTTTCTGCATATCCCAAGAAGAGGGAGTACTGCAGAATCACCTGGTGGATTTACTTTGAGTTCTCATGAGGAACCGCTCAGCTGTACATCAGTATTTACCTCACTCTACATATCCACAGGCTAAGTACAAGGGTCTCTTTTACCTTATAAAAACATTAAAAATAGATGAAAGATTGAAAAATGAAATCTGGAAACATAGTATTTCTAGAAGAAAACTGACAGGAAAGTTCTTTGACTTTGGACCTGGTGGCTATTATAATTAATATAGAATGTTTGGCAGTTGTAGCTATAATATATCAATTACAAAAACTCTACTGTTCTCCTTATACTTCTAAAGGTAAAATTTGTATAATTGACTTAAATGAAAATTGTGCGGATGAGCACGATCTCAACAGGCACCGAGGCCTGAGGCTACAATAGTTCATCAGAAGCTTCCTGCGAGGTCTGTGGTGGCCTCAGCAATTATGACAGTTGGGACTGGGCTGACCACCAGCCCTTGAAAATCTTTTAACATTTTTAATTGATGAAAATGCTATTTTCTTCACTAAAGAAGCATACCTACGTATACTAGTCATCTACACAGAAAGACAATGGAACAAAAGTGAGGAGTAGTAAAGATTAAAATGTATTATTTTAAGTTAGAAAGTTGAAGGTCATTAATAAATCTGTGTGTATTTTGTACAGCTATACAGGAAGTGCAGATGGTAGAGGGTGGTCTCTAACTTTAGCCTTGCTTTTACTTACACAATGGCTTTTAAGTTTTTTTGTTGTTGTTGTTTTGTTTTTGTTTTTGTTTTTCTTAACGATGCTACAGATTGTTCTAGATATCTTTGCCATCTCCTTGTGGAGTTTAATTCTGCATGGCTGAGTATGTTCAATTATGCCATAGCTCTTGCATTTTGAAAAGAAATGATATCTTGCCCTATTATTTTCTAATGAACAGGAGTTACCTCTGCGTTCTGATCTCAGTACTTTATTTCCTTGGGGTATGGAATAGAACTACAAACCCTTATTCTTGTCTGTCTCACATCTCTTACAAATTTTCTCTCTCTTCATCCAGAAATCCTTCTCCTTTGGTCCCTGGAGCAACTTTTACTAATTATTTTATCAAATACATTCTTGTTCCTATATTAGCAGGCTTAAACATTAAAATATAAAATATAAAACCCGTATAATTAATTGCTATAATATCTGAACTCCAAAAAAGAATTCATTATTTTTAGCTACCCAAGGAGGTGGGGATGAATCGTTCTTTTTAAAGATTTGCTTGGTCAGTTTCTTAAGGCATTCTTAGAAAGAACAAATGGCGCTTACTTTTGTATAAATTATGTCTTCCTTAGTGGTACCTGTTAGTTGTAATGTATAACTGTGGTGAATGTGATATTAATTTAAAATGCTTGTTATATGCATGTAGTTTGTTATCATGCTTTTATCAACAACATAAACTTTGTTGTAGGGAATCTAAAAGATCAGATATTCCACATCATTGAATTTAAATAAGGTTAAGCATTAAAACATCAGTAGAGAAATAATGCTTCAGTACTATGAAGATATGTATCTTCATATTTACCTACCTAGCTGTTATTCTTCCCTCAAGAATAAAACTGGGGTAAACAGATCAAATCTTATTTTCAAGTAACACAAAATCCCTCTTGGTACAGTTTATATTGATCATACCTTTAGCCATGTAGCTAAGAGTCTAGAAATCCATACACTAGCAAATAACTATTACATACAGTATCATTGCTCTTCAATTGCAAGTAATGGATAATTTCATCTTGTTCAAATAAAAAGGGATATTGTTGACCCACAGAATTAAGAATGGTTGGCTCAGAAATGCTCATAAAAGTCTTATTGATCCTCTGGTATTTCTGTTCTGTCTTGTGAGGCATAAAATATTTCACTGCAAGATTTCTTTCTCTCCTGTGTGGGCCATGCCGCCAACAGTTATGGAAGCTCTGTACAGCTGTAGCCATCTTCATGAGGGTGCAGAATGATGTGTTTGTTCCTGAGAATGAAGCCTGGGATCACACCTGGCCTGGAGCTGGAGCCGTTCTGTAGTCACCGGGTCTGAGCCTCCTCAGGAGCATAAGGTTGATTTTATCTTCTACTATGTAGTTAAGCTGCGAGTTTATGAACAAAATCAGGGCACTGAGTAGGAAGAGAAACAGGAAATGCATCATTACATTGCAGTTGCTAAGGCCAACTGGCAAGAACAGCTGTGACAGTGGTGTCACTGTGTCTTCACAGTGATTCCACAATACTGTGGATATGCTCCTATTATTTTCTAAAGGGTTTTGAAAACCTGAAAATCTAATTGTTGTCTCGTGCATTTGGTGTATAAATCAGGAATTTTAGAAGTTTCTGCTCATAACCAAAGTCACATGTTCTGATTTTTTTTTAAATTTCCGCTTTGATGTCTTTATATTTTCTTCATGTTGATAAAACACACCGCTCCTGGTTGCCAAGGCTCTCGGTGTAAATCCTCTGCATGGATGCGCTCTTTCCCTTCCGAGCATTGACGATCCTTTTCTAGGAGAACCCGCGCATGCACTCGGACCTGTTTCCTAGGGTTTCCCGTGATGGTCCCAGTCTTTCCCATTTTCAACACTGGCTGTAAGGATAAGCGGCATCGTCTAGAATAGTCCTAAAAGGATTAGGCTATGCTCTCGGTTTAAGATTTTATTCATTTAATACTGGGACTCAATCTCATGACCTTGTGCATGCCAGGAAGTTGCTGTGCTGTTGAGCTATGTCGCCAGCCCTTCATTCCATATGTAAAATCACTCTTATGAATGTATGGTCCAAACAAAATAAATTTATACTTGAAATAGTAGAAAATGAATATTTAGATTTCATAAGATTTTCAAATTAAAAAGAAAAAATAACAGACTTAGTTTTTTTTGTAGGTAATGCAGAAATATGTAGCCTTAGATGTATAAGCCTCATGTTTATTAAATAATTGTAGACATTTCAAGGTGTGGTTCTAATATTGAATACATAGATTTTGCTTTTTTACTTTTAGCATACTAGGAGAAAAGCTAAAAATTTTACCTGCCTAATGTTTACATCAACTAGTGGAAAAACGGCATTGTTTTCAAAAGTTACTATTTCTAAAGAAATTAAGGTGTATAAGTAGAAAAGTTTACAAACAGAAAATTAAGAATTTGGGGCCAGTGAGATAGCTCAACAATCTAAAGTGCCTGCTTAGGCAAGCTTAGGCAATCGCAGGGACCGCAGTTTGATCCCTGATGCCACATGCTGCACCAGCCTCACTCCCAAGGCAGGCTGAGCTAGCCACCACATAAATAAACAAAGTTTAAAAATTAAAAAAAGAATTTATAAGGCTTCTTTCATTATTCAGAGAAATAGTAGTAAATTAGGTATGTGTACATATACACATATATAGATATATAAACTACAAAAATACAGAATAGATATAAATATACACTGTATATATGTATGATGTATTTCAAAGGATTAACTCACATGTTTTGATCACAGTTGTCTGAAATCTCTGGCTCAGAGAGTCAAAAGACTCAAAGTGGATTTCTGGGACACAGTCTTAAACCCATGGTTTCACTTTTCTCTTCCCCAAAATCTCAAGTTTTGTTCTCTGGGCTTCCAACCGGTTGGATGCAGACCCCATCTATTACTAAGTGCTGTCTGTTTTCCTCAGCCCCAGCTTCTTGCAATAGTAACCACTCTGACAAGGCACCCTGGCTGCGGAGCTGCATGACCACATCTCTGCCAGCATTTCCCCAAGCAAGCGGATGCCATACTTTAGGCAAGTTGGCAAAAACATAATTAACCACCTCGGAGATGCAGCAGCATATGTAAGCACAAAACAATGATTTCTAAGTGTTAGTTCAGAAGACGCAATCCAAGTGTGGCTTTCAGTGGTGAATAACGACAGATGCTGTCCCAGCCATGGTTCAGTTAAAAGAGGCGTCCATACTGGGTTAGTTCATCTATAAGACTATCTCCAAATGCGTGGGTCAGATGTTTTATTGGTCTGGGCTTACTCTACAGTTCAATCTCATAAGTCTATGAAGATGCATTAACTTTACTATTCTAGGGATTTGATGGCTCAGGAAAGGCATTAAGCTTTCTGGGTCATGACAGAGATGCTGAAATCTCACGGATCTGCGGGCCGAACCTATGGCTTTATTTGATTTGATCTATCAATAAAGAGCTGTCCATGTGCTGTAAAGTACTGACCTTGATAAATTTAATTTTTCTCCTTGTAAAATGGGGTCATATTCTTCCAAATATCGAGGCTTCCTTTAAAGATCACACGTGACGACAAATGTAAGAGCTGATCATAGTCGTGCTTATTTATAAGTATAGGAAGTAATTGTTCATTTCTTTCTGGGAATTAAATTCCATAGTACCGGAAAATTTAACTTTCATTGTTATCAGTGTTGTTTTGCCATGGTATTATTAGTAATATTATTGTGGTTTTCATTATGTATTTATTCAATATGCTTGGTGCTCTATGTGAGCGATTTTAATTTTCATAATATAGAAGTAGATCTACCTGTAAGCATATATAATTCTAAGAGGAAAACGTAGAGGAGTTTTAGAACATAAAGAAATAAGTTGAAGGTGGAGTATTTAAGTCACAGGATGAGGATTCAACTTCTCTACAAAAATGTGTGCACCCTCTTTGCATTACAAAAGTTACACAGTATTATTCAAGTTTTATGTGCATATAATAAGCTGTATATAACATGTTCATAATGACACATATCACTTTACGAAGACCCTTGATTTGTATTTTGATTCACGGAGCCTGTGCATGTTATGGAAAAGATAAGAGGGGAAATAAATCCCGCTGGCTGCCGGCGTCTGCGGTGCACCTCTACACTGTCGGCCACACTGTCCCGCCGGAGGTCTGCCGGCTTCTACCCGAGGTGGCTGGAGCCTCTGATGACACCTTCCGTGTGGAGTCCGCGCCAGACCCCTTAGTTTCATCTGCAAAGCATGCCGGCCGCTGTTACCTCTGCCCCATGCTCGCCCAAGGCGCCTTCATCCCACACCCGCTTTGTTATTCCCAGGCTGCACCTGCGGCCCCTCCCCACTGTCCTCCCAGTGAGGCTTGCAGTGGGATGATCTTCTCAGGCTGTGGCCTCCCCACCCCCCACGCTCTAACTCTACAGTGCTTTCCAGCGGTAGCTCTATAACGCGCTCCCCTCTGGACCCTTTGGTAGGTTTGCTATCCTTTCATTAACACACAACCTTTCTTTTCTCATAAAGCAAACACAGCCCAGGTCAAGGTCCAGCCCTAGGCTATCATCTGCAGACCCATGCGCCTTTCCTGGTGGCTTTCTGCCTGACGTCATCCTGACTGAGCGCACACCTCTTTCCTCTACTTTTCCTTTGTCTCATGCCCTCTGCATTCTTTAGTATTACAACTGCTTATTTTTTCACATCATCATCATACATATGTAGCTTGTTATTCCTTTCCACGCTGAGTAGAAACTCTCAATAAGTGGGATTTTTCATTCACTTTATTTACTACTGAAACCCCCCATGTGGCAAAAGGGGTTTGGTGCATGGCAAATGCTTCATAAATATGTGTTGCCTGATTAATTTAATGAATAAATTAAATCCCACTGATTTTATGCTCATTTAAAAACATTGTCAACTAAAGAACCCACTGAGGTTCTTTCTAAGAAAGTAATATAAAGTAAAGAATAATGAGAAGTCTATCTTCCAACTGAGGAAATAAATAAATAAAAAGATAACGCTGATTCCTTGATAAAAATCTTAATGACTCTTTATTATTTAGGTTCATAGACAAAAAAGGCTTGCATACCAATCATTTCTCTGCTTGTGTCACAGTGGAATAAAACACTTTCTTCAATAATTGTTTCAACTCACAGCGACAGTGATTCAGCCATCAGTAGCATTTGTGGCAAGTCCCCCACCCCACAGTGATGCTTCAGGAGTAGCCATAGTGGCAGTGACAGCCACCACCTTCCAAGGGGGATGTGGGTGCGGTGGGGCTGGGACGCAGCTCAAAGTGTACCTCTGAGGACCAAGGGCTTCTCAGTGAGAGGGGATGGGGCTCCAGCCCCACCCGGCCTCCTACGTTTTGGGTCCAAGAGGGATAAGAAAGGACTGGGGGCTTTTTATACACAAATTTTTGAAGTTATTGTCTCATGAAACTCACAGATACTCTCAAGTAGATTTGTATTAAAGATTGCCTGGGTAGATTAAGTACTGATCTATATCTCCGTCTACATCTCCGTCTACATCTATTCTTAATAAAATGTGCACAGTGATGATATTGTTAGCAGATAGTTTTGAAAAGAAGGCATTTATTCAAGGAAATTTTCAAATACTATAATTCAGATTCAGAGATCAATTCTGTGCCTGTTCCCTCCATTTTCTCCACCTCTAGACTTACCTTTTGTGTGAGAAATATCTCATTTTCCCATCGACAAAATTTTTCCACATTATTGATTGTTCTGAAATCTTGTTCTAGAGTCTCTTGAAAAAGAACGAAAAATACAGTCCTGAAAAACTAAAAGCGAGAGCTCAAGTCGTGGCGTCTTTCAGCGCATGGGCTGTGCCTCTGGGTGGGGCGTTCTCCAAACATCAGAGCACTTGTTTAATACTGACGGCCTCTGAAGCATTCACCTCATGAATCCGTGTTTAAATGTGTCAGAATCAGCTGCTATTAGAAGGCAAAGGCGCTCAGGTCTCTTTTTGCAGAAATAATTTAACATTCTACATCTTTGTTTGTGTAAACATGGGCAGTTTAATGATATTTTGTTTACAAGGTTGTCAAGAACCCGCTGAAAATTCCGATCCATGCCAAATTCCTAAAACTTGCTCACATGATCACTCCTCGTCTGATATTCTTAACCAGAATGCTTAAGTAAGTTGTCAGACTTGGAAGACTGCTCAGAATTTAGGGAGCTATAAAAGAAAAAGATTAGCATATTAATAGGCACCGTGCATTTTCAAATGGCAAGTTTGTGGGTGTCCTTTTGTTTGTGTCACAGAATGACTCCAGTGCTCCTGGAGGTGGCTGAAGGGAGGTTAAGATATAAAACCATTTATTTCATTTAATTTCATTCTCGTTCCAGAAAGGACTGGACCAATAAAAGCAGGTCCCTTAGTACACAGCTCCTTTCTGCTCTATGGAAGATGTGACCCATTCTAATGACTCTGCTCCGTGCTGCTCCTCCCGGCCAGGCAGGTCGTCCTCCTCTGTACCAGGTGCTGGCAGCTGAGGCGGCTCTTGCTTCACGGCTGAATCCACGGCTGTCTGCACGTGCGGCGTGTGCCCTGCCTTTCCCAGTCTGCTCACGTCCCACTTCTCCTGCCTGCTGTCGCCCACACTGATTGCTCATTTGCCACATCTCAACTTGTGTGTCTCTTGAGGAAATAATCGGCAGCTGCAGGTCATTAAGATGAGACTTACCTGGGGAAGGAGCGCAGGTCATCCTCTACCACTTTCCAAATAAATTGTGTTTCTGGGGGTGCAAAGAAGGGGTAGAATTCAGGGCGGTGGACGCAATGCTTTCTATTTCTGAAGGGATCGGGTTCCTTTATTATGTCCTGTGTGGTTGGAGTTGTTTCCCTGCGGGCATCTTCACTTCATTTCAACTTGTTCTTTTGCATTCCCAGAAATGTTGAAGATAGACTTAGGTTGAGGGTCTTTTCAATGATCAATAATTTAATACACATAAAGCAAAATTATTTCTTGAGAGCACGATAGAAGAGCATCGGCGAACTTTCTTTTTTAAATGGGAAGTTATGCAAACTGTTGTAATTTTACATAGCGCTTTGTTATCTTCCCAAGACTACGGTAACAACTTACTGTGGTAGTCCTACTTCATCCATGGGCAAACAGTTTTAGGCCCTGAGTACGTGTCTCAAACCGTGGGTAGTAGAACAAATTCTAAATAAATCGTTCTTTCCCACACTCATATTTTAAAAATGAATGATTTTCTCCACTTTAACTCAACATTTAAAACACACTGTTGTTGTGACTTTTGTAGTTGTTAGGTGCCAAGCCAAAACTCACGCTAGGCTTTTGTAAACGTCTTCATAATTCGACTAATGGGAGGTTTGTTTTTATTGTAGATGTTATCAAGCATGGCATACAGTGCCTTTCTTTCTTTCATTCTTTCTTTGTTTCTTTTCTTATTAAGTGTGTCATTCAGGGTCTTATGAGAGGAACAGATGTAACACAAGATGTACAAATGTATAGGGAATTTCAAGATTGGCTTACAATCTTCAGCCACAGAGTTAGATGAGGAAGCATGCAGAGGATGCCTGCACCCTGGACATTGAAGGATTCAGTCCAAGTCTGTGTTCTGTACAAATCTGTATCAGGATGCCAGTGGATCTATGCCAGAAGGCTGATGACTCTATGCCAGTGGGCTGAAGGACCCAAGGCAAAAGCGTACAGCCAGGAGATTAGGTCCAAGCCCATGGCAAAGACTGGACCTCCTCTGAGGAAGAATGGGACCCTCTGTCCTTCCTCATTCTCCTTTTAAGGGATGAGTCCCTCTGGGGTGGGGACTCCACACTCCAGCATGTGGAATTGCTGAGCTGATTTAGTTAAGCTCTTAGCTTCTCGAGTTGGCACAGTCAATCAACCAACCAACAGCTCACCCTTTGTCAATGTGGTACTAGCTATATTGCTTTAAATCAGTCTGCATATACGAGGTTAATTATATAACTGCACCTAACTTATAACCTGTGTACAAATGGAAATGTGCTAATTCCCATACCAAAATAGAAGGTAAGACTTTTTCGTTGATGATTATGCGTAATCATTGTTAACTTCAACATTAATATGGTTTTAATAATCCTTAAGAACTGGTATTAAGTCCACCAAAATTTTAACACAATCATGTAGGGGCAAAATAGTGCAATTATTTTCTATAGCTGATTCTGAGGTCATAGCTGGTATTTAGAGCTGCGTTCTTCCACTGCCCATTCTGTATTCTCTTGGCCTTTAGCAGGCACCTCAGCTGGCCTTTGTTCTTTCCCTTGTAGAGTGACCCATCACTGCATTCCTGAAGGCTCTGGACTATTTGTCACTGTGCCTATATTAGGTTCCTCTAGATTCCCATTCTCTGTCATAGCATGGCATGGTGATACGAAGAGGTACCCATGTATATTCTTTCTTTCCTCAATTGTGGAGTAGCAATCAATTCCCCTTGATAGTGTGGGTTAATCACTCCAGATAGCACTGTGTCCCCCTCTGAGCTTGTTGCCTCAGAGGCATGAAGAGACCTAAGTGACCAAAGGAAAAGCTTAGCTTTCAGTTCAGTGGTATCATTGCTGTGCTTGCTGGCACAAGCTTTTCCCCCTCTGGGGCCAGACTTCTAGTCTAGCAGAACATAAAGATATGGGGACAGGAAGCAAAAATTTTACTAGTGGATCACTAGGGGTACTAGTGAGCAATATCATTCCTACTGCCACTTCTTGACTCCTGGACCAATAAATCCTGGCTATGGGCGACACAGCACCATGCAGAGGGTACTCGTTCAAAGCATATGCAGCCCTTTGAAGTACCTTACCCCAACTCTGCAAACTGCTACCACCTAGCTGGCACTGTAACTGTGTATCCAAAAAGCCATTCCAAAAAGGGAAATCAGAGGGCAGGCCTGATAGCTCAGTGGACTAAAGCACTTGCCTAGGCATGGCACAACAGCAAGGGTTTCATCTCCAGTGTGCCATGCTGGTTCTGCCCTAGGGCACGCTGAGACTGTGATTGAGACCAGTCGTGGTGGTGTGCACCTGTAGTCCCAGAACATAGGCGCTTGAAAATAGGAGATTCACTGAGTCAGGTGTACATAGTGAGACCTTTTATAACCCGTAGAACCTGTCCTAAATACAGGAAAAAAAAGACCATTCCATCTTTCTATCAATCCACCTGCTTCTGGATGGTAGGAACATGATAAGGCCAGTGAATTTCATGAGCATGAGCCCACTGCTGCACTTCTTTGCCTATAAAATGTGTTCCTGGATCAGAGGCAATGCTGTGTGGAATTCCACAGCAGTGAGTAATGCATTCTCTAAGTCCACAGGGGACAGTTTTGCAGAAACATTCTGAGCAATGAAGGCAAATCCATGTCCAGAGTACATGTCTGTGCCAGTGAAGACAAATTGCAGGGTCTTCCATGATGGAGGTGGCCCAATGTAATTAACCTACCCGTAGGGCATAGGTTGGTCTCCCCAGGAAATGAAGGGTGCCATATCAGGGACTCAGTGCTGTTCTCTGTAGCTGGCATATAGGCCATTCAGTAGTGGCTGTAGCTAGATCAGCCTTGGCGAGTGGGAGTCCGTGCTGCTGAGCCCATGCGCAAGCTCCATCGCTGCCACCAAGGCCACTCTGTTCATGGGCCCAGTGAGCAATAACAAGGGTGGTTGAAGGAGGAGGTTGACTACTGTCCACAGAACGGGTCTTCTTATCGTCTCTATTATTAAAATCTTCTTCTGCTAATTTCACTTTTGAAGAATGCGTTTGTGGGAGACAAATATGTTCACATACTTTGGCCATGTGGAGAGGATGTCTGCATGCCTCTTCCCCTAATATCTGTGTCACTGGTTGTCCTGTCATGTCCTTCTAAGTTCCTGGCCATCCAGCCACAGTGTTTGCGATGGCCGTTGAGTCCATATAAAGTCATACACCTGGCCATTCGTTCTTCCAGGGAGAGTATATTACTGGGTGCGCTGACCGAAGGTTTGCCCACTGTGATAATTTCCTTTCACCACTTTCCTTTCGTGATGCTCCAGAAATGTTACAGCTGGCCACTTGCAGGTGGGGCCTGCATAGCGTGCAGAGCCTTCTGTACACCAGGCTCTGTTCTTCTCGTCTTTTCACAGCTGATTATGTAACATACCCCACAATGCTATAGGTCCATATTGGGGAACAGAAGGCTATAGACCAGGTGTAGGAGCCATAGGTATCTGGGCAACTTCCTCATATAATTTACTTGTACCTTCTGGACCTACCCTGGCTCTCATCATGAATGTATCACTTCCATTTAATGGAAGACTACTGCTGAGCACGCCCAACCTTATAACTTGATGAATCAGATAATACCCAGGCCATGATAGGCAGCTAAGGTCTCATGGTAACATGATATCCCATACTTAAGCATTCAGTTTCCACTAAGGCCCAATAGCAGGCCAACAGTGATATCTCATAAGGAAAATAGTTGTCTGCAGATGATGGCAGAGCCTTACTCAAAAATCCTAAAGGCCTCTGCTGCAATTCACCTATGAGGCCCTACCAGAGACTCTAAAACAGCACCCTTATCTACTGCTGATACTTCAAGTACCATTGGATATGCTGGAGCATATGGTCCCAGGGGCAGAGCAGCCTGAACAGCAGACTGGACCTGTTTCAGGGCTTTCTCCTGTTCTGGGCCCCACTCAAAATTAGCAGCTTTCTGACTTACTCAGTAAATGGGTCAGAGTAAGACGCCTAAGTGAGGACTATGTTGTCTTCAGAATCCAAATAAGCCCAGTAGACATTGTGCCTCCTTTCTGCTCATGGGGGCAGCCAGATGCAACCACTTATCATTTACCTTAAAGGATGCCACTATGTGCTCCACACCGCTGGACTCCTAGAAATGTCACTGAGCTGGTGGAATCTTGAATTTTTGTGGGATTTATTTCCCATCCTCTGGCTCTCAAATGCTGTACTAACAAAGTCAAAGTGGTTGCCACCTCCAGCTCACCAGGCCCAACCAGCATAGCATCCTCATGATATTTTGAGGAAGATAACGGTAATCAAGATCCCTGTCTTAGACACTGTTTACTCATTGCTGGGACAAACACCAAAACACCCAACGTGAAGGAAGGAAATGTTTATTAGCTCACAATTACTGGAGGTTTCAGTCCATATTTGGGTGACCCAAGGCTGAGTGGAGTAGGGCAGAGAGCATCCAGTTCACAGCGGTGGAACAGCAACAAAATCGTGGCAGAAGCAGCCAATCAATCAGGGCAGCAGAGCAACAGCATAAGTCTTTCTCTCTGTCTCTCTTTACATTCCAATCAGGCTCTCTGCCTTAGGATATCTGCCCTAGACCACACCCATAGTCACAGCCGTACTCAGACTGATAATCCCATCAGTATTAAAACACATAAACCTAGGGATCATGGATCAAGTCTCAAATTCTAGATCAGTACTAAATCACATAATCCTGAGTCAAGTCTCAATCTATAGAAGTCCTTGCCCCATGACTGCATGAGGCTTTGGGGCGACAACTAGATAGAAACCATAACAATCCCTATGAACTTAATTGTGACACAAGGCAGGGGTTCATATGTCCTTGTGGCAAGACAGTGAAGGTATATTGCTGGCATTGCCCACTGAAAGCAAATTGCTTCTGATGGTCCTTATGGATAGGTATGGAGAAGAAGGCATGTGCCAAAGCAACAGCTGCATCCAGCTACCAGGAGATGTGTTAATGTGCTTAAGCAAGTACAGCACATCTGTCGGCACAGTTGCGATCGGAGTCACACCCCAGTTCTCTTTGCAGAAACCTACCATCATTCTCTAAGACCCATCTGCCTTCTGCACAGGCCCAATGGGAGAATTAAATGCCGATGTGGTGGGGACCGCCATTCCTGAATCTTTCAGGTCCCTGCTGGTCGCACTGATCTCTGCAATCCATCCAGGAGTGGGATACTGCTTTTGGTTCACTATTTTACCAGGCAGAGTCAACTCTAGTGGTTTTCTTTTAGCCTTTCCAGTCATAACAGCCTTCACATGACAGGTTAGGGAATCAGTGTGAGGATTCTGCCAAGTACTAAATATATCTATCCCAATTATACATTCTGCAGCAGGGGAAATGACTCCAGGATGGTTTTGGGGGCCTATTGGGCCCACTGTGAGTCAGACCTTGGCTAAAACTCCATTGATCACCTGACCTCCATAGGCCCCTGTTACGGTTTGTATCTAGTTGTTGCCCCAAAGCTTCATGTAAAGCATATGGCTGTCAAGCATGCAGCTCGATGTGTGGTGCCTGAGGACCATGGCGGGGCAAAAAGGGCAGCCCAGAGTGGCACGAAACCTTAAAGTGACAGTATGTGCCTCCCTCCCCGCCAGGCCTGGCGGCCTCTGTTGCATGTACGTAGCAAATCATCCAGCAAAACAGTGGTGTGGTGTCTCGAGGTCTTGTCATATAATTTAGGCCGTTTTGTACCATGTAACCTCCAGTAACTTGAGCTAAATGAACCTTTCCTTCCCTAAGTTTGCCTGTTATGTATTTGTCCCAGCAATGGGAGAAAAGTAACTAAAACAAAATTTCATACCAGAAGAGTGAGTGGGGCCTGTGGCTGTATCGGACAATATGGATTACAAGCTTTGGGGCATGGCTTATGGGAAGAGACAGGAAAGAAAAGCACTGGAAGAGCTTTGGCATTTCTGTAGAGGAAATTCTGGTCAGAGCTCAGACCAGAAGGCTGATAGGAGTCCTGCCTGTAAAGACCAGGTTGTTGAGGTTGCTGCTGGGAAGCAGGACTGCACTGGTTGTTGGACTCCAGTCATTTCTGTTTTCGCTTGGCAGAAAGCTTGACTGAATTTTGCCTGTATCCAGAGACTTTGCCTGAGACTGAGATTAAACATAGAGGGCTGATTAGCCTTTGAAGGGAAATCTCAAAGCAGTCAAATATTGGGGCAGTGGCATGTTTATTGGTAAGGGATCTAAGTCAAGTGCATGTTGAGACTGAAGAGCAAAGAGCCCAGCAGAATGAACTAAATCACAGTATGTTTGGCCAGAAAGAAAGCACCCGGAAGGCTGTGGACTGCAAAGATAGAGGTAAGATTTCCATTGCCCAGCAAGAACAGGAGGATATAAAAGTATTCCTGAGGGCATCACAGGAGGGGCAAGTTCTTACCCTTTGCAGCCTCAGAGTCACAGAGTGAGTGGCTTTGCTTTGAGGAGAAGGCTGCAGAGCCCCACCTTCCAGAATGGAGGCAGCCAATGCATCAGGCTGCAGAATGCAGCCAGAGGCCACACCACACTATAGAAGTGTGCCAGCACAGAGGCTCTGTTTCTCAGAATCAGGGTCAGAGTGCTCAGCAATCAAGGCACTAGACCCCTACAGCCAAGAGAGAGGAAAGCCTGGCTACTGCTCCAGCTGGCAGACGACCTTGTCATCATCCATGTGGCACTGGTTTTAGGTGCAGTATCTTGAGGCCAAGCCATGCAATTTAAGCTGGTTTAAACTATAAAACCTCCAGTAACTGTGAGCTAAATCAACCTTTCCTTCCCTAACCTTGTGTGTCAGGTATTTATCCCAGCAATGAGGAAAAAAAAAAAAAAACTAAGGTAGCCCCTACTGGAGGGCCACTATGTTGTTTCAGATCCCTAGTATCAGTGTCAATTCAGAACCAGCATCAGTTCAGAACCAATGTCTGATCATTCCCCTTTCCCCAGAATACAGTCACTTGGACAAATGACCTCAGGTCCCTGACTATACAAATTTGGGACCATTAAAATTGTTCCCCTGAGGGACCTGGCATCACCATCATTTAAGGGTTTCCGGGTTTGTAAATTGGCTCGAATCTGGGAACTGGTTGAGGGACTGTGGTTGTCTATTACCATGATTTGAAGTAGTTCTCTGTTCTATTGCCCCTAAATTTTTTGATCATAGAAATCTAATAAAAATTTTGTAGATTTCCGATCAGCTTCACTTTTGGGAACACTGTGGCTGTAATCAGCCAATGTCACAGGTCTTTGTGTGTCAGATTGTGCTGCCCAATGTTCTGTTTCTGCTACCCATTAAGGTAGAACTAGGACTGTGCCTTTGACAATTAAGTGCTGTCACTTGACCTCTGCCACTCCAGGATCAATCAAGCCCACAGCCCTTAAACTTTCTAATTGAGTAACTGCCGTCCCCACTGTAAGGTCTGGCATACAGAGTACAATGACAGGGCCCTTCAGGGAGGCCGGTGCTCCCTTCACCAACCTGTTTCTCAAGGTGTTAGTGAGGCGTACAGTCTCTGAACCCTTTCTGAACATTCTAGTGTGAAGGAGGAGGTTTAATGTGACAGACACACTCTGTATCCCATTTCCTAAGCCTCTAAATTCCCTCATCAATTGTAATGGAAAGCAGGCATCTCTAACTCCTTAACAGTGGGCTAGCTTCTGACTTCTGCCAACCAGCCAAATAAACTATTAATGCCTTACTTTACTATATGAGCTGTAATATTAAATTTAGAATCTCAACTTAATGGGCCCATATCAACAAACTCAGCCTGATACAAGTGTATTTTTTTTTGCCACCATTATCCCACACTTGTAGAATCCATTCCCAAGCTTGCTCATTAGGGCTATGCTTATAAGAGTTAGAAAGTTCAATTAGCTTTTTGGGAGAATAACGGATCTCCTCATGGATCACATTATGTCCGTCATCATTAGGCACCTGATGCAATTTACTCCTGGTTAGGGGTCTAGAGGCAGCAGTGGGTTGTGAGGGTGGGCCCTGAGGAGTGTCAACCTTATGCGGGTTGTTCAACAAAGGATTAAGTTCACCAGATACTTTAGGAGACACTAATGCCACAGCAGGTGGGAATGGTGACGCCTCTGCCACCGTAGGTAGGGAAATCTCTACCTTAGGCAAAACAGTATCATCAGCACCTAGGAGCTCAACATCTTCAGCCTGCTCAGGGTCCTCCCACACATCGCCATCCCAATCATGAGATCCCATTCTTTTCTTATCAGTATCTTCACCTTTGCTTCAGCTATGCTTTGAGGCTGTGTGTTGAGTTTATGGTGTAGTTCAGCCAATCAAATTATGGGGGCCTGATTTTGCATTTCTGCAACTTCAGCTTTATGGTCAAAAGAGAGGATATTATCTTTCAGGACACGCTGAGAAACTTTTAAATTTCATATCAATTTTTTTGGTTGTTTTTGAGGGGCATTTTGCTTTTACTTTTATGTATGTATTTATTTTTTCAGAGTACTCATAATATTTGAACAGGTGAATATATACAAAGATATCAACTAAGAAAAAGTTTCCATGGTATTAAAGAATTACTAGCAATAAAATATAACATAAATAGTGGAATTGCAAATACATGACCAGAACTTCTAACAGTTTGGGAATAGGATATCACACAAAGTTCTAATATGTCGTGTTCATGGACAGCGCCCATGATGCTTACCTGTGGCCAGGTGTCCAATCTTTGAGCTTCTTATTTTCATTCATAACTTTATCCAGTGAAGCTAAGACCAACCAGCCAGCATTGTTATATTCCTTATTCTGCCAAAGAAATTCAAATTTTCTATATACAGAATTGCTAAATTTCTGACATCTCACAAGTAGATAATCAGGGTAATCAAATGGATCCACATGGCATATTAGTTTAAATAGCTCATGCCAAGGATTATCATTATACTCCTTAAGATCAGGAGAGACCATGATGTCTTTAGGTCTCGTCAAATCAGGAAGCCAATCCCAATAATTCTTAAAGCCATTGAAAAAAAAAGTCATCATTATATTCTGTTCCTCTAGAGTTAATCCTGGAACCAAAATCTGTATCAGTCAGAGTTTTACTAGAGATAGCGATATCGCGCAAAGTGTACAAATATATAAGAAATTCCAACATTGGCTTAAAACAGTCAGCCACAGAGCTGGATGAGGAAGCGTGTAGACGGCATCTGCACAATGGAGATTTAGTCCAAGATCTGGTGCCCTCTGCAGTGTTCCTCATGAGTCCGTTTTAAGATGCTGATGGTTCTACCATGGAAGGCTGATAACTCTGCAGCAGAAGGCTGAAGGATCCAAGACAGAAGTCAAGAGTCTGCACTAGAAGCCAGGAGACGACATCCCAACTAAAGGTGAAAACCGGAACTCGTTCCAGGAAGAATGAGACCCTTTGTCCTTCCTAAGTCTCCTTTTCGTGCTGAGTCGCTCTAGGATGTGGCCTCCAGCCTTTGATGTAGTTACTTTCATAGCTCCTCAAGTTGACCCAACCAACGAAACACTACATTAAGTCAAAGCTTTCAAATTCTCTTTGAAAGGAAATACCTTATGGCCTGTCTTTGCTGTATCGCTGGGAATAACTCAGCTTTTGCACATTGGGTTCATTGTATGTAAAATAAGCATTGTTCAGACACTGAGTACCATGGTATTAATAGAGATGGAGAATCTGCTAGAGTGGTTATTACATGAGGAATGGGCACATGTGCACGCTCAGGTGCGCGTTGTGAATGAGGGTCCTTCCCACTCCACACAGACAGGACAGGAGACTACAGGACTTCATCAGGTTCCTCGAAATACACACAATGTAATTGGTGTGTGGAATTAATATGAAGAATTTTCCATAGAACACATTTGCACTGCAGTCGACTAGAAGCAGACAAAACCACAGAAAGCGAAAATGGTTAAATGAGAGCTAATATAACACACCCTCCAAAGCTTGGCACAGTTCCATGCTCTTATTGTTCTGGAATCTGGAACTCTGAAATCAAACTGAGGGCCACAGGACTGTGCTCCTTCTGTGGAGCTAAATGGAGTTTTGCCTTGCCTGTTAGACTCTTGGTGGCAGTGACGTCCCTGCCTTCACTGGGTGAAAGCCAACCTGCCTCCACTTAGCTTCTGATCTGCTGTGACTCTACGCCAAATAGACAGCTTTCACTTGCTTTGGGGCTCCTATGGGAACTGTAAAATGATTGCATCTCAAGAGTTTTTCATTACATACAAAAAGAACCTATTTCTCAAATAGCAGATACAGGGTCCGTGAATGTGGGCACGAGTATACGTCGTGACTGGACATCGTACATGTGCCAGGAAACACAGAATGAAGCAGGTTGGCCTTTCCTGGCAGTGAAATTTTTAAAACATAATCTTTATTTATTTATTTGGTACAGGGTCTCGCTACATATCTCAGACTCATAGGGATCCTCCTGCCCCAACCTCCCCAGTGCTGGGATTACAAGTGTGGCCATGCCCTGCTTTGGTGGCTGACATCACATCTGGGGCTGGTATGGCATATGGTACCAAGAATCAAACCCGGGTTCTTATGCTTGCCAGGTAGGCACTTAGATCTCTGAGCTATCTTCCCAGCCCTTGGTTATTAAATTATTAAGTAAATAAACATGTCCCTGTAAAATGAAATATTCATGCTTCTAGGGATAATATTTATTCTTGCGTTTCTTAGAGTTTGCATTTTCTGCTTGAAAACCTCTTGTTATTATATTTTTTGTTCTTTTGTATTACTTTTAATAAGAAATAACATTGAGATGGTTTCAAAACACATTAGTAGAACAGCCACAATAATTGATACAACACATATCGTTGTTTTCATAGTAGTTGTTTGGAGTAAAAGATGTAGACATGATAACTTTTCTAAACGCTATTGGTACAAATATTTCTTATCATTGAAATAAGAGAAAGTAGATGTATGCATAGTCCAATATTCCACAATAGTAATGGGTTATTAGAAGAACCTGCATTGTTGGAAGCTGTTGGCTTCAGCCTTTTACAGCTCAGCCTACTAATGTGACTTTACTTTTTATGCCTCGTCGTTAAACTTTCTGCTGGGTGACTCAGTCCAAGTTAAATCAAGGCCTATGTAACAAAACATGCAATTTTCATATCTGACAAGGTCCATTAACTCCACCCAGGATTTAGATGGAAGCCACATACAGAGTTTGTAGAACTTTTGTCAGTGTGAGCCATCTGAATGACTCGCAGCTACTGCTTGACCAATTTGCTCTCAGTGAAAGCCTGAGAGAACGTTTTCTGTCTAGGTGACTCTCTTTAGGTTCACTGTACATTGTAGAACCTTTTCCACAGTGTCCCCATGATCTCCTGGTACAGAAAATTTGGGACACCACTGAAGTATACGATGTTATAGTACAGGCTGTTTATGTCCTGAGTCCTCACTGACCTTGAAGGGCTATGGCCAAAATTTTGGCTAACCTTGTAGACCTTCTTTTTCTCTAACTTTTGGCCTGCAAACTTAGGTTCTTAACCCTCAAGAAAAGAAGCTTAGTGATACTATTATTCTATAACATAAGTAATTCAACTTATCATCACTGTCTTTCTAACTATTAACTGCCTTAGACTTAACATGGTACTCTTATTTTCCATCAATCATTGATATTTCTGTGAATCCCTATAGAATGTGATTTTAAAAATGCTACACTTTTTTACACAGAAATTTAGAAGTCTAAGCATATACAAAATTGTAGCACATCAATCCTATGGCATTTATCCTTGTCTCATTTTCTCTTTAATTACCTTTTCTGTTTTATTTTGCAACAAATCTTTACCTGAGAGAGAGTATAATAATAATTGAAATTACATTAGAAGCAGCACACATCTAGAAGACCAGCATGACAAGCAGTCCAAGTATGATTTGAATCTTACAGGTTGCTATTCTGAGTGTCAAAACCTGTTGGAGATTCTTGCGATCAATGTCTAATTTATCCTGTGTACATAAATGTATAGTTCTTCCCCTGTCAAAAATTCATAACTTTTCTGCTTTCTGTTCCTTCACTGTTTAATCCTTAAGTTCTTGATTTCCACTCCACTGGGCGATACCTTTCACTTTTTATTTCTTCATTTGAGTCCTTACACTAGGGAGACTATATGATATGTATGCATGTAGGTCTGGCTTATTTCACTTATGAGTATATCTTTAAGACATATCCACTTGTAAATGAAGTCTTCTAGCTTATCATTCTTTATAGCTTCATAATGTTCCATTCTATGAAAACACCACATATTTTTCAACCAATCTTCAGATGATGGACATTTTGGTTGTTTCCATGATTTGGCTGTCACAAATTGTGCTGCTATGAACATAGGTAGACAACTATAATTATGGTATGATGTTTTCAGTTCTTCTGGGAAAATTCCCAGTGGGGAATAGCTGGATTAAATGGGATTTCCAGCACTAATTTTTAAAGGAGTCTCCACAGTGCTTTCCATAATGGTTGCAACAATCTGCATTCCCACCAAAATTGGAGAAAGGTTCTATTTTCCACACGGCCTCTCCAACATTTGTTATTTGTTGATTTCTTTATGATTGCCATTCTTTCTGGGGTGAGATAGTATCTAAGTGTTGTTTTAATTTGCATTTCACAGATGGCTATCGACATGGAGCATTTTTTTTCATGTATTTATAGGCGTGTCCTAATTTTTCCACTGAGAAGTGTGTGTTCATCTCAAATGACCATTTCTGGATAGGGTCTTTAAATTTGGGGACCTTAATGTTTTTAGTTCTTTACAAATTCTAGATAGAAAATCATTGTCTAAATACTTCTTAGTTAATTTTTTTAGTAAATACTAATTTGTTAAAAGTATTTGCGTTGTCTTGTCACTCTGCTGGTAATTTCTTTTGTCATGTGAAAACTTCTGGACAAGAGGAGGACACAGCTGTTGATTCTTTCAAGTGTTACACTTGCATTTTGATTTTTGTCCATGAGTTGTTTGCCTACCCCAACCTCTTCAAGATTTCCTCCTACATTCTCTTCCAGGATATTAAGTGTTTCTCTTTTAATATTAAATCTTTGATCCATTTTGAATTTTGTTTAGCTCTTGGTGATAAACTTGGGTGAAATTTTAGTTTTCAACATGGAGAGAGCCACTTTTTCCAGCACCTTTTGTTAAAGAGGCTATCTTTCTTCCAGTAAACGTGTTTGGCCCCTTTATCAAAGATAAGATGGCTCAGTGTTTCGGTATTTGCTTCTTTGCTTCTGCATCATCTATTCCACTGATTGTCAGGTCTGCTTTTTTGTTTTGTTTTGTATTTTTGTTTTATTTTTTTTTCCAGTGCCATGCTGCTTTCTCAGCTGTGGCTTTGTAGTTAAATTAAGGTCAGGAATTGTAATGCCTCCTACATTATCTTTGCATCTCAGGATGGTCTTTCTATTCTAGGCCTTTTCCACTTCCAAAGAAATTTTAGGAATGACTTCTCCAGGTCTGTGTAGTATGTTGATGGTGTTTTCATAGGGATAGCATTAAATCCAGGAGCATTTGCAAAATCCTCCATTATCTCTTGTTTCAAAGTACTATAGTTTTCTTCGAAAAGATCATTTACTTCTAGGCTAATGCATAAGTATTTTATTTTCCGTGGTGCTATTGTAGGAGGTATTGTTTCTCTAATTTCTGTCTCAGTGTTTTTGTTATCTCTGTAAGGCAATGCTATTGACTTTTCTGTGTTGACATTGTATTCTGCTATACTACTGAATTTGCATATTAATTTTAGTAGCTTCTCGATGGAACTTTTTGGGTCATTGAAGTAGACTATCATGTCAACTACTAACAATGATATTTTCACTTCTTCGTTACCTATTCTTATTCCTTTTATTTCTGTCTCTTGTGTAATGTCAGGAGCTAATGATTCCTGAACTATATTCAATAGGATAGGTGATAGAGGACATCCTTGTGTTGTACCAGATCTGAGAGTAAAAGACTTCAGTTTCAACTCATTTAGAATTATGTTAGCAATTGGATTGTCTGAGATTGCTTTATCAGACTGAGGTAGAGGCCATCTATTTCAATTTGCTTTAGGACTTTGAACCTGAATGAGTGTTGGGCTTTGTCAAATCCTCTTCGCATCAATTGAGGTGATCATGTGGTTTTTTGGATTAGTCTCTATTGATACAGTGCATTATGTTTATAGATTTGTGTATGTTGAACCCTCCTTCCATCCCGAGGATGAATCCTACCTAGTCTTGGTGTATTATCTTCATAAAGATTTATTGTACTCTATTTGTGAGGACTTTATTGAGGATTTTTTCATCCGTGTTTGAGAGAGAAATTGGCCTGTAGTTTTCTTTTTTGGTTTCATGCTTCTCTGCTTTGTGTATCAATATAACACTTGCTTCCAGGAATACTTTTGGGAGGATTGTTTCCTTTTCAATTTCATTGAAGAGTTTGAGGAATATTGGTTTTATATATATCCTGTAAATTTCTTGTAAAATTCAATAGTGAATCCCGTAGGACCTGGACCTTTCTTTGTCTGTAGGTTTTTCATTCCATTTCATATTTCATTGGCTTTTATTGGGTGGTTGAGCATTCTTGTATGTTCTTGATTCAGTTTTGGTAATTTCTACCTTTCTAGGAATCTGTCAGTTTCATCTGCGTCTTCAATTCTGTGAGAGTAAAGGTTCTAAAAGTAGCAACAAATGATCTTCTGTATCTCCACTGGGTCTGTACTAATTTCGCTCTTTTCATTCCACATTGTTTCCATTTGAATTTTTTCTCTTCTTTTTAATAATGTTATCTAGGGCTTATCAATTTTATTTAATTTTTGAAAGAATCAGCTTTTTTATTCAGTAGTTGTTTGTATTGTTTTCTTTGTTTTGATTGAATTAATTTCATCTCTAGTCTTTATAGTTTGTTCCCGTCTTTGGGCTTTGGGTTTGGCTTGCTCTTCCTTCTCTAGATGATTTAAGTGCAGCATTAGAGTATTTATCTGTTTCCATTCAGTTTTCTTAATATGTGAGCTCAGAGCTATAAATTTCCCTGTAAGAACTGCGTTCATTGCATCCCGTAAATTCCACCATGTTGAGTTTGAATTTTCATTAAATTGTAGATACTGTTCAATTTCTTGTTTAATTTCATCTGTAGAATATTGATTCCTGAGGATAGTGCTGTTTAATTTCCATGTGTTTATGGGGTTCTTGTGGTTTCTTTGGTCATTTATTTCCAGTTTCATTGCATTATGATCAGATAATATCCATGGGATAATTTATGGTTTTTTTCGATATATTTAAGCATGACGTATGGACTCGTATGTGGTATATTTTAGAAAATGTCCCATGAGCAGCTGAAAAAATGTATATTCAAACTTGCTTGAATATACAAGCAAGTATATGTCATGAACATATACACTCTGTATATGTTCATGAAGTCCATTTGTTGTGAGTACTGGTTTAGTTCTGTTATTTCTTTGCTAACTTTTGTCTGCTTGACCTATCATTTTGGGACAAGGCGCTGTTAAAGTCTCTTATTCGGATTGTGGTATTGAACATTAGAGTTTTCATGTCCTTTAAGATTTGTCTTATATATCTGAGTGCTTCCATGTGGCACGCATGCATACTTATGAGTGTTACTTCTTTCTCTTTTTTTCCCCCTAACCAGTATGCAGTGGTCTTCTTTATCTCATTTTATCATGCTTGGATTGAAGTTGAAAGCATCTGAGAGTAGGATTGCTACCCTTGTTTTTTTTGTTGTTGTTGTTGTTTTTCTGGGGTGCTGGGTAATATAATATTGTTTTCCATCCTTTGACTGTCAGCCTATTAACTTCTTTATGAGTATAGTGTTTCTTGTACACATCATATTGTTGGGCTAGCCTTCCTAATACACGGTTTCAGTCTATTTCTTTTCATTGGTGCTGGATTTCTGGAGTCTTGACTATAATATATCTCTGTGTGTTTTTAATTGGGTTGATGTTATTTCGAGTTCTATATGCTTCAGTCACTTGACTCCCATATTGTTTCCCCATATTTGGGGTGTTTTCTGTTAATACTTCTCTCCATGTTCTTTTTATATCATTTATCTTAACTCCCTCTTTCTCATTGAAGCCAATTAATCTCGTGTTGTTCATCTTTGCATCATCTTGTAGATGTTTAATGATTTCTTTCCTGCATCCTAGTTGTTTTTAAGAGACCCTTTCTTGCCTTTTCACTTGCTGCTACAATGGTTTTCTGATCTAACACTGTCTTCACCTTCATTCAGATGGCATTGCCAGCTTCTCACTTAGGTTTTAAGTTCCTGCATATCTCTTTGAGTCTGCTTCATGTGATGGATTTCTTTCCTATATTGCTCATTCATGGAGTCCAAAGTTTTTCTAATCTCCAATTTTTATCAATGTCTTTTTTAGAAGCAGTTATTAACTCTTTCATTGTGGTTATCCTTAATTTCTTTTTTTTTTACTTGAAAAATTATTTCTGATCTGATTTCCTCTCTACCATTCTGCAGTTGTCTCTATACTTCAGATCCTACCAATTTCAAGAGTTTTTTTTTTAACTTCAGAGACTATTTCTGGTTTGATTGCCTTCATACCTATTTGCAGTTGTTTCTTTACTTTAGATGTATATTAATCCAGAGATTTCTTTCTGTGCTTCACAGATTATTTCTGATCTGATTCCTTCTATACCTGTCTGCAGATATTTCTTTACTTCAGATGCTATTAATTCATAGGTTTCTGTTTGTTTATTTATTTTTATGGCCGGCTCAGCCTTCCCTGAGGGCAGGGCTGGTGCAACATGTGGTGCCAGGGATCGAACCGAGGTCTCTGCAGCCACCTAAGCTTTCCTAAGCAGGCGCTTTAGACCACTGCGCCATCCTGCCAGGCCCCTCATAGGTTTCTTTGTTTGCTTCAGAAACTGTTTCTGATTTGATTTCCTCTATACTTTGCTGCAGTTGTGTCTTAACTTTAGCTGCTATTAGTTCAGAGATTTCAGCCGTGTGATTCCCATTTTCTTCTCTGCTAGGTCTCCTGCATTTGTGCAGGGTAGGCTCAGGGCCAGAGATTGCATTTTGTTCCTTCTTATCATTATTGTGTAGAGCACTGTCCTCTGACATTTGGTGCAGAGTTTAGCATAGTTGTACCGTTAGCATAATTCTTACCCAAGGTAGATTATATAGTTAAGACAGTTACACTTTTGTATTTACAGGATTACAGTTAGGAACACTAATAGTGGTAGTGATATTTAGCAGTTGACTTTTTTTGTAACTAATGAGTTTGTATTTTACACAGTAAGAGCAAATTTTGTCTGTGAATATCAGCTGCTATTAAATTGTGAGTTTGCATTTAATTTAGTTCACTTATGTTCTGACTAATTACCTCTACTTGAAGTATCTCGGAGGGATGGGTCCAGAGAAAATGGAGGTTGGTCTGGCTCGCTGTGGAACAGAAAGTCCCTCCCACATGGTTTGGTGGAGCTGGAGACTGGGGAGCTCGGCCAGTCTGACAGGTCGCATAGAAGGGGATGTCACTCCTCCGTGGCTCAGTCAAGCTGCAGGCTCGGGAGGTCAGTTGGTTGGTCAAGCTGCATGGAACAATAAAACCACTTACTGAAATAGAATAAGAAATTAATGGTTTCTTCATTCTTTATAGGTAACACATACAAAACCCACAGATGATACAAAATTTTCAAAAATAGAAAATAATAAAGCAAAAAATACAGCCTATTGAAAATAAGATACACTATTCTTTCTGTGACAATTGTATATTTTTAGAGAATACTTAGAATCAGTTGAGAGAAAAATACAGAGACCAACAGTATTTGAAGCACAACATAAGGTGGAGCCTTAGAGTACTTGCAATTGTGTACCTTTTTTCTATTCTAAAAAACCAGAAGTGATATTCACAAATTTATTTTTAAGTAATTTCACATAAATTTGCACCATTTCATGTTAGGTAGGTGCTCTTGATTTAATGCTAGATTCATCTACTTACAAAAACAGTGAAAAGCACAGAGCCTTTAATAAGTTAAAGCTCATTTATTTTATGTAGCCATCTTAGGTACAGTTACAAAGAACTGCAAAATATAAAATTAAACTGCACATGCTTCCATTTGAATATTATTCTTCTCAGATATATAGATTCTGATTTTTCAATGATAAACAAATACAAATTTTACTAAATAAGAACAGCAGTCTTCCAGATTCATTTTATCAACCAAGTAACAAAGTTTAATCTTACTGTAATGTGCACACACACACACACACACACACACACACACACACACACACTAACGCTATCACTACTACCAATGCTATTTTAAACATGAGTAAAGTTGCTAATCCTTTATACTTTTATGCACTTTGGAAATTTCCTTTAAAGAGAATAACTATACAAGTTGAGTTACAATGTGTTTGGGCACAAGCCTGGCTTCTCCTGAGACTCACACACTGGAAGCCAAGTGTCCCAGTGTAAGGTTCATCTGGCTCCTGGGAAATCATCATGTTGAGTCGCTTGATGGACTGTGTGGAAAATACTGACAGATTGCTGTGAAAAATGTGTCAGGAAAACATTTTTAATGGAATTCCTTTCACTTTATTTGTCAGTGAACTGGATACTCAATAAATACCTGTATTTCTATTGCTTAGTGCTACAGCGTTGCCACCTTCTCTGCCCATGACTGATGGCAGTGGAGAATAGCCTGGCTGGTCACCATCTGTCACTGGAGTTTAGTTCTTCAAGCAAACTCTTGGCTATACAAACTTTAGTATCATGGCTATTGTTCAGCCCATATTGCCTCTGTGGAAGTCTTTTTAAACAGTAGGTCTGATTTTATTGTGGGATTTTTATTTGTTTGTTTCCTTTTGGATTATTGGTTACCCTAATTTATAGTGCAGTTATCCTACTGTTTCCATATCATAAGTGGAATAATGGGAGCTATTTAAAATTATTCTTAAAATAGTCTGGGACACAGATAGGTCCAAGCCCATGATTGCAGCTGCATAGGAAGTTAGTATTTTCATAATCAAGCCTGCTTAAAGGATGAGTTGTGCTTTAAAATTACCCAGACGTAACATTTATCTTTTCATTCATGGAGCCACTTTTGCTCATGAGCACTGAGCCAATTAATGTGTCCTTATAAATAGGCAAAATAGCAAGAGTATTTTTAGAACTCTTCGCGCTCACTAACGTGTCACTTCAAAGAGCAGGTCAAGAGCTTTGAAAGGTGAGGACACGTGGCCGGAAAGACGCCCAGAATGCGGAGCTAATTGGATGCCAGCGCAGAAGGACAGGACACGCTCTATGTAGACCCAGATGTGAAAAGCAGTTGTATAATGATAAAATCCTGCGCTGCCTGAAAATTGCAAAATAAAAATTGAAGAGAAAAGGAGTGCTTTTCATTAATGAATAGGCTGCATATCAAACACATGAAATTTGACTGTAAATTCATACTTTTTTAAGATTGTCTACATTCAGATTTATTTTTCCTAAAG